>JAUKWF010000644.1:0-11218 GCA_032356525.1 Eutonina indicans
TACCCAAAGCAAACCGAACAACATGTTGAACAACATGTTGGCCAACACGATGTTGGTCTGAAATGTTGGCCAACATGCTGTTCGGTTTGCGCCCGCCTTTACAGTCTACTTTTTCTTCCTACATTTTGGACCCTGAAACTAATGAATATAACTTACCTGATTTTTACTTTCTCTTTGGCTAGTTGCTAGTGGCTGCTAGATATCGAAAGAAAGTAGAATGTAATATAGTCAACTATCGCAGTATTTTGTGTTTTCCTCCTCTTGATTGGACTTCTATAGATTTGTAACATTTTTGTTAAAGAAAACTCTGCCTGAAACCAATGGATATAACTTACCTGATTTTTACTTTCTTTTTGGCTAGTTGGAAACACAATAAAAAACATTAAAGCAGTCATGAAAGAAAATATAACAACGCATGCGCATAAAGGAATTGCCATTGTCAACCATCAGTAGTTTTTGTTCTCCTCCTCTTGATTGGACTTCTATAGTAGATTTGCAACATTTTTTTTACAACTATCGAAAGAATAACTTACCTTAGATTATTACTTTCTCTTCTCTCTTCTGTCTTCTCTAAGTTGGGCGCCTGAGTTAGATTCTCTTTAACATATAATATCAAAAATAACAATGTCAGAGCGAGAGAAAAAAATCATATTACAACGAATGGACCAAAAGGAATTTCATAGTCTATTACATTTATAGATTTCTCAGAAATTGTTTGTTAAACATTTTCCGTGTGTCAGAGTTCAATAAACGAGCTATTTACTTTGCGTCAGCATCTAGGTAAACAGTTCTTAGTAGTTATTAATTTATTTTGGCATGAGCTCGAGCTTCATTTGCTAAGACGAAATATAGAAGAGATGACTCATAAAGGGCGGACTTTAAAATTATTTTTTTTGTGTGCTGGCGAAATGCACTGTATAGGTCTAGAACCATCATCATTATATATAAGAATACATGATCCCAAGGGCGGAAGGTAGAGTCACAGGAGAAAAAATCGAAATCCCACTGTGAGATTTTGAAATTTTACCGCCAGATCTTTACCGGGTTCTCACGGTAAAAAGATGAAATCTCACGGGTAATATTTTTTTTCATTTTTACCGTGAGTTTTGATCATATTATCCGGCAAAAAAAGAAAGTCTCACGGTAAAAATTAAAGCTTTACGTAGCTTTACGGCCCGCGTGGTGTCAAAATGTAATAAAACCTGCTGTATTAGTGGTAGAAGACATGGAACTTAGCAAGCATGATCACTGAGACAAAGCAAGAATTATCTTGGACAAAGGGATGTAATTAGATGTTTTGCTGCTGACTTCATGGATTAGCATCTTAGTATTTGTTTTAAATTTTAGTTTAAAAAGTACGTGAGTAACTTTTATACGAGGTGTGGTAAGCAAAGTGCAATGCTTGTTGCAAGGTATTACGCAAACTTTTTATTTTATTTGTGTGTATTTCATAATATAATTGTTTTTTTATTTTTCAATTTATTTTGGCACAGTTTGTATATAAGTTTATAATAGAGTGTAATCCAGTTTTATATTCTAACCATAAAATGAGGTCATCAGTTAAAGATGTTTACCAGTCGTCAAGTTTTTCGGTCCAGTCCTGTAGGACTTCTTTAATAAACTCTCGTGGTAAAGGACCATGCTAAATGGTGTTTTTAGGATCCTCAATGGTTTAATGTTTGAGCCTCTTACCGTTAAGGTTAAGTGGATCCTTTGGTGAGAACATGTTGTCAGTTTGTTTGCAGTTCGTTGACTCAAAATGTTTCAATTTTTCACTTTTATTTAAGTCCTTTGGGAGTTTTTGTGACATGATTTTGTATATCCTGCATAAATTCAAAATAAAAAATCTACTAAAGAGAGCAATACAAGTCGATACTCTTTTACCGGATACCCTGTATATAAACAAAAGAAAATGAACAAACATTTCTAAACTTTTATATTAACCCCCCCCCCCCCCCCCCCCCTGAGCATTGGAATTTATCTTATATATTGTCCGAATTTGATTTTAAACAAACAGTATGTAATCTTATTCTTTGCAATAAAAATTTAGTATAGCTCCCGAAATAAATTGAATAAATTTTAAGAAGTCTTAAGTAGTTTCCTTTCACTTCTACTTTTTTGATAATCAGATAAAACAAAAGAACGTAACTGTTAGTTTCGCAATTATTAATTTTCCTTCGAAATTATATATTTTATGTGTTATGAATGATACAATTGTACTAAACATATCTCACAAAACAAATTATGAAAGTTCGAAAGTTTATGAATTGACTTTGCCAAAACTGTGAGTGAAGTTACGTAGAACTACATCTCCGCCATATTTGTAAATGTTGCGATCAGACGAATAGTTGGTCAAATTGGGATCGGAGCCTGAAAATACAACTCGTATGTAATATTCCACTTTTCCATGTGAAAAAACGAGCCTCTCCAAATGGGACATGGAAGTACCATCCCAGTTGTTGCGTGCTATGTACAACTTGTTAGTTGTTGGTGGTAGGGAGGTGAAGTAGACACCATTACCATATACTGCATCACGTGTAGAAGTTGACATATACATCCTACCGCTTTGTTGGATACCGGTCAAACCGTTTGCATCTGTGTAATGATAAAGTACTATTGACATGATGAGATAGATGGAGCTAAAAACTGCTGAAATAAAAATAACATATGGGTTATATTTACAATAGTATACATTTTGAATCACAACATTTTTTAAACAAAATTAATTGTATATCACTGGCGGATACAGAATTTAATTTTACCTCTGCTCAAATCTGTAAACTGAGTATTTCTATCTGAAATTACATAAAAATAGCCATAATAAACACTCACTCTCAATTTTACCCCTGCTGGAGCAGCATAAGCAGGGGTCTGAATCCGCCCCTGTATATATATATATCCCCTCTAGAAATTACTTTGTTCAGTTTCGAAATAAAACTTATCATGAAGATCTTACTGGAATATAAAAATTATTATTGATTATTACTTAATTAACAGAGGCGGACTCGGTGATGTAGCAAAATTTCAGGTGGAGAATAAGCGATGATAGAAAAGTAATTAACTCTCACAAAATCTAACAATTAATGACTATTTAATTACGCGTTCACTCTCCTCCTGAAATTTTGCTACACCCCTTAGTCCGCCTCTGCCTTTTATACACGGAAATTTAAAGATATGTCTTCCTTGGAAAATAGTTGATTATAGTAGCAAATTTTAAAAATTCAATTTCTCCTCACTAAAATTAAGTATTATTGTTAGACTTTAAATTATATAATTTAAGCTTACTTACTTACTAAATATTTTAACATGATACATGATGACAGTTTCCAGAAAACATAATCAACTTTTAAATATTTTGTATTCTCCTCCTCTCGCTTACATTTCTAAGAGGGCCTTTATATGGAGTTTAATTTCGCCAGAAATGGAAATTTTGTGTTCTCTAAGAACCGCCACTTAAAATATTCTAGTAGATTTGTAACATTTTGGTTACAACTATCCCCGAAACGAAAGAATAACTTACCTTAGATTATTACTTTCTCTTCTCTCTTCTATCTTCCCTAAGTTAGAAACTCAAAAAATATATAATATCAAAAATAACAAAATAGTCATGAAAAAAGCGAGAGAAAAAGTCATATTACAACGCATGCGCATAAAGGAATGTCTGAATGAATGGTATTCAATTAAAAGAATTCTCAGAAATCGTCTTTTATTACATATAAGCTTATATATCCATGGTATTAGCTTAGTAAAATTGATGATAAAATTGGCATTTGATATGATCTATTTTTCATAACATTATTACTCAGCGCCGACTTTTAAGTCGGAATCTGAGTATAGTCTTCTCAGAATTCGGGAATTTCTTTGATGACGTCACGATTTGGGTAATTTTTGGTACTGGAAAATAGTTCTTCAAATCTTTTGATTGGGTGAATGGATTTTAATGAAATAAGCGAATGTTTGGTATCTCACTGTTGTTGTTTTTTGCGCGCTGAGCTCACAGCCTTAAGGTTGTTTTATTAACTAGTATTTTTGATTTGGTCTGTCGCATAGTACGCATAGTACGCATTCCGTGTGCATGTTAGCAAGTAAATTTTACAAAATATATCTAACATGTTCATCGTCTATTTCCGATAAAATGTATCAAGTACGAGAGATTATAAGCAATGTTTCGAATAAACGCACCCTTTGGGAACGGGCGTTTATAAAAGGGGCGTCTAGTCTTATAGAAGGGAGCGTCTATTCAAAGCATTCGGTATATACAGGCTGTAAATAAAAAATCAATTTTAACAAAATCTTCTTACAGTTTACGGTTAGCCCCCCTGAGCATTATAATTAAATTTTTACTTTTCAAATTATATTGTAAATAGACAGCTTAAGGTTAGTTTTTTTTATATACCCTGTATGAATCGGTTTTAAATCAAAAAGAGTTTTGGGCAAGTCGTTGGGCAATATAATACATAAAAATATAGAAATACCCTGTACAGGGTATATCAAAAAAAATACAAGTGAGTTCAAACTTTCAATATTATCATTTTTTATTACCAGTACTCACCTGTATACGAACAAGGTGTTATTGTAATTTTCTTTTATGAATGAAGGAATATAACATCCAAACATATGTTAATTGTTAATTTCTTATTACGGGTTTTGTAATAATAATCATTATTTTATAGAATCCTTACTCTCGAGGGGAAAACTTTGCTGCTTATAATGATTATAATGATTCATAATGCCACGAGAACAAAACAGTAATTTCTTTAAATTTCATAAAAGAAATCAATTAGCGTAACTAATAAAAACAGTCATTTCAATAAATATATTGTAACAAAGACACCTCGTTCGTATACAGATGAGTACTGGTAATAAAAAATGATAAAATTAAGAAGTTTGAACTCACTTGTATTTTTTTTGATATACCCTGTATAATGGTGACGTGAGAAAATAAAGGCTTGAAATTTGATGGAAATGATGTAATTATAGTTGTTCAATGTTCCAATGTGCTCTATCCGATGTCAATCCAAATAAATAATTTGTACGCCCATTCAAACCCATCAGTCTTAGATTATTTAATATTTTTATTAACCTATAAACACGAGGGGTAAAACACTAAAATTTTTGCGTACGAGATTTTAATTTTTTTTTCATGTTTGATTTTTTTCTGATTTTTTTTTGATTTTTTTGATTTTTTTTTGATTTTTTTTTTGATTTTTTGATTTTTTTTTGATTTTTTTTTAGGTGTACGAGATTTTTTCAAGTGATTTACCCCTCGAATAAACAAAAGAATATTTCCGAGAATTCTTTTTTGTGGGATATAAATGAGATTGCTTCATGCTCAGACTTTTTTTCTTTCTTTCGTGACTGTTTATATCTTTTACATTCTACAGTTTCTTAGAAATAGCCAAAGAAAAAGTAATTACTCGTCGGTTTTGAGCTTTACAAACGATAGGTACTAATGACCTCTCGAAAAGAAGATCGAAGTCATTCAGAACTTTCCCTATACCCTATAAGAAAAACAGACGCGACGTCGTGTGATCCGACTGATCAGCTGACGCGTACACCATCGCACAAGCACGGGTATAATGGAGCTCTTCAGAAACCTCCTTTCATCAAAGTTCTTCTATTTGAATGCCGAGATGAGTATCATATTTCATAAGGTCAACGGATGAGCAGATATCAGCCTTTGCAAAAGAAAGGGTGACTCGACGGCATTAAGGGCGAGTCTGTAAAATACCAACGTTTAAAAACAGCGCTCACGTTACGGATTTCTCCTTGATCTTTTGTTTTAGAAAATATTTCATAAGTTTCAGAATGATACAATTGGATTAATTAAAATCAGTAATATACAGAATACAAATAATATCTTACATCACATATAAAGTATACATAAATTATGTGAACTAACTGACTAATACTCTCTTCTTAAGTTATCTATACTGGGCCTATCTATGCTACAATTATCCAACTATTCTTTAACTACTATCTATGCTGCAACTATCAATACTGCAACTATCAATGCTGCAACTGTCAATGATGCAACTATTAATGCTGCAACTATCTTATACTAGAACTATCTGTGTTAAAACTATCTATGTTGAAACTATCTATGCCGCAACTATCTATGCTGCAACTATCTTATACTAGAACTATCTTATACTAGAACTATCTGTGTTAAAACTATCTATGTTGAAACTATCTATGCCGCAACTATCTATGCTGCAACTATCTTATACTAGAACTATCTGTGTTAAAACTATCTATGTTGAAACTATCTACGCTAGAACTATCTGTGCTCTGTGCTAAAACTATCTATGTTGAAACTATGCCGCCTCCTCAATTAACCCACATGGATTTACCCCCACCTCCGAATGGTATCAGCCCAACCGCGAAAGGTTTTTATTTCGTGGGAATAAACTTTCTCGGACGGCCAATTTTAAGACATTTCGGGAGAAGAAAAAAAGAAGGTAACATTTCTTAATTATTCGATATTTTACAGTCTATTTCAATGCTTTTCTTTTTGTTTTTCTATCAAGATTTATAACTCGATAAACATAGGAGGTCAAAAAACTGACAAAACTATTTTGTTTTTACTTCGAAAATAATTTTGAAGCATTTCACGAAAAATAGACTTTCGCGGAAATGAATTTTGAAACGTTTTGGTAGAATAAGCTTTCGCGGAAAGTGCCAAAAAATGCGAAACCACAAAAGTTTCTTCATTTTAAAGTACTAGCTTAAAGAAGTTGCCCCACCCCCGCCCGTTCGTGGAATAATTTTAAAAGTTGGTTATTTCACTGCGAGAGAAAATCTATAGCAAGTGATTGTATAAAACTCCAGCTAAAATGATGTTTTTTTTTTGATGTAAAATGTTCTCTGATTATTTTAGGTTGGAGATGAGAATTTAAATATAACACTCGCCTTAGGGATGTCAGGGATATGGAAAGCGTATGAATAATATTGAAAAAAAAATGCGTGTTGATCTTTTTTTTAGAAAATATTTCATACTTATAAGAATGATACAATAGGACTAATTATACTCATTAAAACAAATAATATCTCATATAAGTCTACATAAATTATGTGAACTGAGTGACTCTCTTAAGTTATCTATAGTTGGCCTATGTACGCTGGAATTATTTATGCTGAAATTATCTGTTCTGCAGCTAACTATCTGTTCTGCAGCTAACTATCTGTGCTGTAACCATCTGTGCTGGAACCATCTGTGCTGTAACCATCTGTGCTGGAACTATCTGTGCTGGAACTATCTGTGCTCGAACTAACTTTACCAAAACTGTGATTGAAGTGACAAAGAAATACATTTTTATCATAAATGTAAATGTTGCGATCAGAAGAACAGTTATGCAACTTGGAATCAGAGACTGGAAATTCAACTCGTATGTAATATTCAACTTTTCCATCTTCAAAGACAAGTCTCTCCAACTGTGACAACGAGTTACCGTCCCAGTTGTTGTGTGCTATGTCTATCTTGCCAGTTGTGGGTGGCAGGGATGTGAAGTAGACACCATTACCAAATGCTGCATCATTTGTAGAGGTTGACATATACATCATACCGCTTTGTTGGATACCGGACAAACCATCTTTGTCTGTGTAGTGATAGAGTATTTTTGGACGCATGATGAGGTGGAAAGAGCTAAGATTGCTAAAAAATAAAATAGTAAGGGTTTATATGTGACCTTGAAATAAAGCAATTGTTATAAGCCTCCCTACAGAGTATTTCTTTTAATTAACCACATATGTGAAATGTTTTATTGTATAATTTCTCAAGCGAACACCATTGGGAAAAAAGATTTTGTCCGCTAATTGGAAGTGTCCGCTTTTTAGAAAATTTGGCATTTTTGTCTACGGAAAATAAATGATCTGATTAATAATCAAACCAAGGAGTTCTGTAATGTTTAAAATAAAAAAGAAAAATGCCTTTTTGTTAGTTTTTTTCTTTGTCCAGTAGAGACAAAGGTAAAAAAAGCTAAATATGCCTTTTGTCTAAAAATATTGTCCGATTAGAAATTTTTCCATTAAGGTTTGACAAGAATTTCACTGGGGAAAAGGAATCTGTCCTCTAGTTGTAGTCCGGTTGTAGGACCGAAAATAACATCGAAAAATAATTCTTAAACAAGCTGAAAATTGGCACATATGTTATCTACTATAAGCCAACGAAACATCGGATCAGGTCGATCAAACACTTTTTTCGTATCTACCCTGTCTCTAAAAAAAGTATCTACTGTTATTGCTCTCTTTAGTAGATTTTTTATTTTATGCAGGATATAAAATTTTATTGTTGAAGCACACGATTGTAATAAAAGCACATAAAAACTTCTCTTTGTGTTGTAAAAGCAATTAGTTCGGTTTATCATTGTTTATAGCAATAATGTATCCAAATGTATTTCGATTTAATTGTCACTCAAATCACTTTTATTTAAGCCTCTTTGGGAATTTTTGTGACATAATGTGGTATCCTGAATAAATTAAAATTAAAAAATCTACTAAAGAGAGCAATAACAGTAGATAATTTTTTTAGAGACACCCTGTACTCTGTTTTTGAGCAAGTTAATTTTTGACATTATAGGTAATTTTGCTAATCTGCTGCCATTATGGATTTGGAAGTGTTCCCGGTCCCGATTTTATGGAGATTTGGTTTTGGTGATTCTTAACATAATAGAGAACATCTGGGCCAATTTTGAGCTTATTAAGATTTCTTTCTTCTGTGTAGATACCTCCCCACGACCGAACTATTGGAGCTGTCCGCCTTTTGGAGTGTCCGTTCTTTAGATTTTGACTTCCGACAGTTTATCTTAGACTTTTAAAGTTCTAAACCAAATATAAACCTTTTCGAAATATGTGACAGTAAGGCCATGATTTCATTTAACTTTTTACACTTTTTAGTTATTCTCCCTCCCCTTATGTTGTTTAAAATTGCTGGAAACTGCTCTCTGTATACCAGGGAACATTGAAAGATGGGGGTTTATTTCAGATGAAATTTGTAAAAAAGTTGCTAGTGGTTGATCTAGATATAGAAAGAAAGTAGACTGTATTATAATCAACCATCAGTATTTTGTGTTCTCCTCCTCTTTATTGCACTTCTATAGATTTATTGTAACATTTTGGTTAAAGAAAACTCTGCCTGAAACTAATAAATATATAACTTACCTGATTTTTACTTTCTCTTTGACTCTTTGCCTATTTCTGTGAATGTAAAAAATAAAATCAGTTTATGAAAAGGGCGCGAAAAAAAATTACAACGCATGCGCACAAATAAATGTGATCATATTTCATCAACTTAGAAGTCGTCTCCTGTGTTAGTACTAGTAATAATATGACTTTGAAGGCAATTTGGTAATAATAGCCCGAGTTTCACTTTATTGTTTTCAAAAATAGACGAAAGTAGCGAGGACTATTTGAGAGCTTTCAAATGAAACGAGCGGTTCTATTGTTTCCAAGTTTCTCGAAAAGGTACATGCTATTCCTGGTTAATCGTATGGCGGAATACAACTCAGTGCTAAATTTTTCTGTAGGCTAACGGGTATATGTAGAAGACCCAAAAAAGCTAAACTGTTAACTGTTGTTGTAAAGCTCTCCAACGCTGTTTGAAACAAATCGTTTCTTATTTAATAATTGTATATATTAATTTCGGTGTGGGAAAAATGCACTGTAAGGGTCAGATTTTATTCGTATTCACTGTAAGGGTTAAATGATTTCAATATTGTTAATCTACGGGCAAAGATAGATAAGTGCTTACAATAGACTAGTTCACTAGCCATTGTTTTTTTATGCAAGTGTACTTTCTTCATGCCGCCGCGCATATATTTTTGGACACTAAGATGGAGAGTGACCAGTGATCGAGTGAAAAAAAAATTATAGACCCGAAAACTACGCTAGACCCGTAACACTCCGTTTGGACCACCAACTAGCAAGCTAGTCTAGTACGAGGGAAACGTATGATTTTAAAACAATATTTATTCATCATGCCAAAACTAAGAAAACAATGTTTACACGCTTTAAACCATACAATATATGGGCGTTGTTTTGACGTAACGCGTTGAGATCAATAGTTTCTACCAGACCAAATTGGTATCGGAGAGACCTAGAATATCTGTTACAGCCATGGAGAAGATATTGAGAATCAATTATCATGCACCGAGGCGCGATGTTAAAAGTGGATAGTGTCCAAAAAGTCATAGAGTTGGTTGGTCACGTGGCGTTAGCCATACCTCAACTAGAGATATTTATAAGTCTATCCCCTCTCCTCCTGAAACTGGGCGCTAATTCGAGCATTTACAGTGTATATATATGTATTTTCAAAATACCTTATTCCTCAAATATTCCACCAACTAAAGAGAAACATATTTAACATAACATGATGGAGACAAAAATAATAATTATTTTACCTCCATGATATAACACATATATGTCTTGATTGTTCTAATAGTTATTTGTTAGGATATATATTTTTAAATCGGCGATTTTAATCGACTATTTCTTGGAATCAGTTGATTTTTTTTCTTTTTAAGCCATACGGCCGGGTAACCTATAATTTTCTACTTTTCTCTTTTTTTATCATTATCGTTCATACAACATTCATACAACGTCCACTCAACGTCCATATAACGTCGATACAACGCTCATATAACGTTTAGCCCGTAAATATGATAATTTATGTATATTATGATAATAATGTAAGTAAATTATGATAATTCATGCGATCACATGCGTGTGCGTGTTCTGTTTCACTTCACAGAAGGAAAACACCGTTCAAACTGTGCCCATACAATGTTGAGCACGTTCTCTCTAAAGGCATTGCTGTGCATTTCTTTAGTTTTTGATTCTTTATTTTACTTCTCATTTTTTTGTCTTTTTTTGCGTCTGACTTCATCGCCGATTTCGCGGCCGTTTACGGCTGCATTTTTAATTTTTTTTTCCAACCAGGGGCGGATCCAGACCCCTGTTCATACTGCTCAAGCAGGGGCAATAAATAGCTGTTTTGTGTTCATTATTTGTAAAAAATTTGTAAAATAAAATCCTGTACCCGCCCGTGCATACAGAGTATCCGGAATAAAAGTATAAGATAAGATAAGATAAGATGTTATTTATTAACCAGAAAAGGAAGGAGACCATCTCAATAGCAAAAGCTTATCAAAGAAGATGGCCACCCTAAAATACAATGAAAATGAAAGATAAATACTACATATACATGTTTACAAATAAAAAT
>JAUKWF010000645.1:0-11217 GCA_032356525.1 Eutonina indicans
CTGTCCTTCGAAAGGTATGTACTCCGGTGTCTCGGTGTCGGGGCGGGCTTGGATGTAGTGCCCGCCAATGTGGATCGAGGGCCTCCTCTGCGCACATCTGTGGCGGATGGACATCACCTGGACCCCCTCCCTTTCCAAAGCTGCCTGGAGGTAAAGTTCTGTGCATGACACAGGGAAATTTTGTACGTAGGCCTTGCGGTGAGGTGGGGTCTGGGGGTAGGGGGTCTCAGGGTTCGGTTTTCACCGTCAACGAACACGGGTCTTGATTGAAGAAAGGACGATATGGCTCTATTGATCAGGCGAACGATGAATTTGTTCTTGGCAATGATTCGGGTGTCCTTTTGAATCGCCTCTACCACGTGCTCCACGTCTATCCCCACGTGAGCTGCCAGTTCGTCCATGACGGAGTCAGAGGTGGCGTTCTTGGAGAGCCAGAGCACCAACTCTCTGCTCTCCCGCTCCCTTCTGACCTCTTCCGCCCCCATCAGCTGGGCGTCCTGGACGACTGACACACTCGGCGTGGCAGAGGCGACTCGCGAAGCGTAAGAGCGACTAGAGTTCACGGCTGTCAAAGGGTGTGTTATTCTCATCTTTTGCCGGGCGGGGTCGACGATGGGCGTTGTGTCCATTGGTAGTAGTTGGGTGGTGGTCGAGGTTTCCGCATCACTGTCCTCGTTTTGGCCTCCGGTGGTATGGATGGACGCCTCCGATCCGCTGACCGAAGGCGTCGGGCTGGGGCGGTTTTCGACGGGGATATCCCCAAGGTTGGGCGGGAGCATATATTTTTGATCAGTTTGTCGTTGGCCAGCAGTGGGGTCGGGTGTGTTGACAGTAGGAGAAGAAATTTCTTTTTTCATTTTCCTACTTGGCTGTTCAACACTCCCGTCCCCATCTTAGGCCAAATTCTCACCATTTTCCTCGTTGTTGTTAGCTTGTTGTGAGTTTCTTGGTTTTCTCTTCTTCTTCCTCTTCTTGTCATATTCCTTGTCTTCGTTCTGCTTAGCAGTTATGTCTTTTAATCCAGACATGGCTGAGTATTTTTCTTCAATTTCAAACTAACTGCACAGATTAGAAACGTTGTTTGTTGCATATGGAATGATCGAAATAGTGGCAGTTTAGACACTTATTAGTAATGTAGTTGCTAATAGGATCATATTTTCGTTTGGTTAGCTTCGTATCGTTGATGGTGATTTCTGATTTGTAGTGTTTGTCTGGGCCTTGGTCAACAGTTATAAAGATGTATAGGTTGTTTTTTGGGTCGGGATTGTTGTAGATGATTTTGATGTTGAGGGATTGTTCCAGTTTCTGTTCGAATGAGTAGTTGGATAAGCTAGATGGGGTTTTGTTGATAGAGTAAGAGTTTCGATCGACATGGGTAATAATGGAAGAAACTTTTAAGTCTTGAATTGGCCAGCTTGGGTCGTCTTTGATTGACCAGTTTGCTTTATCTAGAGCCATTTCGAAATAGGTGGTCTATGGTTACCAGAGCGCCTCTTCGGTGGATTGTGCATTGATTATGTTGATTTTAGTAATTGTTTTTATGGTCGATGTAATTTTTTAAAGATTGTTGGGAAATATTTTGTGGATGATGTTCGTAGATGTTTTGCTTGTTTTTTGGTTAGTGTGGTTTTTATCAATGGTTTGGTGTGGTTCGATGTATACTCGGTTGTGCGTCTCTTTGAGTCTTCTGAGCTTATCAGCGACGGTCTCTACAGGGGAATTTAAGGGTCTTTTGTTCCTGTTTTTGTTGATGATGTTTTGTTTTTGGTTTTTGAGTGTTTTTGTTAAATTAGAAAAAAAGAAAAAAGTTTTAAAAGGTGTATTTCTCAATAGAAAATGATGTTATATTGTTTTTCATATTTTGTTTAATTGTTAAAATTGATAGTATGAAGCGGTAATTAAAGTGAGGGAGAGACCAATTTCAGTCCAAGAGGTCCGATCCGACCAGCATCCAGATAGAGGAGAATAATTGTGTTTCGAAGGATAAATCAGAGCACTATGTTTACGGAACAATTTACACACTAAAGTGATTAACAGATTTACGTAAATTCCCGGTGCTATATGCGTAAAAGCAATTTACACACTGAAGTGATTAACAGAGCTTTGCTTGTGAGGCCGCTAGTTGTATTTGGCGAGTCGGGCAGGATTTTTGTGGTGCAGCGGGCGCTAGAGATTTCTCGCCTCCGCGGAAAGATTTATTGTGTCTGTACGGAGTAGGAGCTAGTTTTGTTACAATCACTATGGTGACCGGAATGTTTGTTTACAAAGATGGTGACTCTTTAAGACATACTGATATCTATGATGATAAAATGCTATAATGTTAATTTTACTAGAGTTTTCTTTGATGATGTTGAACAAGAGTAATTCCAGTCCAAAACAAAAAGCCTTGATGATCCACATCTATATCTGGAAGGTTTTCAAGAAGGATTTCCACGATTTTACACAATTTTCAAAAATCGTTCCAAAAAGACGTCCTTCCATAGAACAAAATTTAACAACAAAGTTGCTATCAGCACCAAAATGTTATTTAGAAGCTTTATCTTTGCATATAAACAACCTCAAACAGTTTTTTTTATTTTTTTTATTTATTATCGAATATTTATACAGGATAAAACAAGTTAAAAAAAGATTATATATGAACATAAAAATTAAAAGGTCCTGTTGATAAATATAAAAATGCGAAAGATTTCACAACACATCTCAAAATACGTCATTTTCGAAAAAAAGTCTGTTTTAAGATTTGAAAACAAAATACGCAATGAGAACTACTAAAAGATAAACACATGATAAAATTCAGTATAATGTGTTGAAATAAAAAAATACTAATAGCCATGTGTATTTTTTATTTGTGCAGTAATCCTAAAAACTCGTTTTCTGATTTCGATGGTCTTGGTAATTCGTTAAAAGCTTTTGCACCATAAAATAAGAAGTCTTGTTTTAGGTAATCTTATCGGAATATTTTCGTTTCTCGTTGTGTTTTTCATAAAATTACTCATTGAAATTTTCACAACCAAGCCCATTCAAACATTTTTACACTTCAAGGCACAGTCGATTTCTCATTAAGGTCGTAATCGATTTCGTGGTGTGTTTAGAATGGAATACATCTTTGAAAATAATGCGATTTGCTCTATCTTCAAATCTTTTCAGCTTATCTTTATAAGTATTGCTGGTCTTGCAGGTAAGGATTGAACCAGTATGTAAAGAGAGGAAGATAACGAGTTGTAGATAGCCAATGCTGCTTTGGTATTTAGTTGGTTTCTGAGTCGGTTCAGCAGGTACATCCTCCCTGAAGCTTTTTTGTAGATAGCAGAGAGGTGTTCAGATATTTATATGATTTGTAGCTATTTTTATTTTCGGGTTGGTGACATAAAATGTTTTATTTTGTGTTATTTTGTGTGGCCGAGCGAGCGAGGAAGAGCGTCTCTTTATCCAAAAAAATATATATATTTTTAGGAAATATGTATATTTTGTTTGTATACGGGTGTGAAAACGAAAGTGATGACTAAATCCGAGAGTGAGCAAAAATGATTCGACCTGGCTGTCCATTTCGAAACTATAATAGCCGTATTTTACTTATTTTTTAAATCTTTTGATTGGGTGAATGGATTTAAATGAAACTTTACACAAAGGATCTTTGTTATGCAAGCTATCACATGGCATAGGATTGTTTTCGAAGTGTTAATCTTCAATCTCTATTTAGAGCACCATTTTCCAAGAGTTTCTAAGAATTTCTGGAGATGTCGCGTATCTTGATCTATATGTAGTGGTCGGATTATGTTGTGCAATGTAATATCATTCGTACAACACTCATCCGTCGGGAGATCTGTTACAAATAGCCCAAACAGGGTTAGGATGAGAACACTGCCTTGGGGTACCCCATTTTTAGGAGAGGAAGAGGTGCTTAGATGTTCATAAATATTGACTTAGTTTTCGTTATTGTATGGTCTAGTCCTGTTAACTTGTCAATGGGCTTTCCGAAATCTATAAAGATTACGTCCGTTTGGTGGTTGTTTTGGTTTAAATTTTGAATTATTTTGTTCGTAAGGAAATATTAATGATCTTGTACCCCTCCTGCGCCTTTCTAAAGTCAGATTGGGTAGAGTTATGTTTCGTATTGTCTTTAGTCCAGTTATATATGTAATCGTTGATTATGGATTTAAAAATCTTTCTGATGTCGCTTAATAGACTGATTGGTCTGTAGTTGAAGGGGAGGTTGAAAAAGTAGTTGAATATATTTGCAAGAATTTTAGACAAAGATGGGCTGAGATATTTGATTAAAGTGTTGTTAATTTTGTCTGAACCAGGAGCCTTTTTAGTTTGTTGATTTTTTTGAGGACCATTATTGCAGTTATAGTAAAATGAGGTGTGGTAGGTGGTTCTTTTTGGAAGTCTTTTGTCCAGGTCTGCAAGGTCTTGTTTGAGCTGGTATCTACAGCTGGATTACCTTTGAAGGTTATTTTAAGATAATCCGCAAATATATTAGCAATTTGTGCTTAATCGGTGATTACTACGCTGAGAGAGTGACTGGAGTTGGAATAGATATTTTGATTTTTAGATTTATTGAATATTTTGTTAAGGGTATTCCAACTGTTATTAGGATTATATTTATCATTGATCTTAAAAAACTATTTTTCAAGTTTTTTTTCTTTGTCTGATCTGATTAAATTCTTTATTTTTCCGGCTTGTCACTCATCCTTTTGCTCCTGTGGGGGCTCCAGACTGTGTATACATACTCTATAATTGGTCATACAAATGTTTTTAAACATTGAAGCTTGAAGTCCCGACTACATTTCGGTCGAAACGGAATTTATGTGCTTTAGCTGTGGTGATGTTGATATGCTTTCCCAGCTCAAGTCTTTGATGATTGTGACTCCCAATTATTTGGCATTTTTCACAGTTTCAAGTTATTGGCTGTGGATATAATATGATGCCTTAATTATGTTCTTTTTCTTGTTAGTGATGCATAGTACTTTACATTTGTTTCGACCAGTCATTCTCCCACAAGACTACGCACGCGTAATTTCCGGCATAATTCCGTATCAGTTGTGAAGTGCCTTCTGGATGTAGCTGTTGGCGTCGGATGGGGACTTACACAGAACACGTTTAATTGTTTCGTCTTGCCCCATGTTACAATCTTCACACCAGGGGTTCTATTGCACAGTGCAAATATTAAGAACTACAAAGTTGGAAAATACTACGATGAATCTGACGCGAATCTGAACTCATATTCGAAATTGGAAAAGGCAATGAATAAGGCAGCACACGAAACACTACCTAAAACTAACCGAATACAAACGGGATGGTTTACTTCTAATGAAAACAGATTGAAAAGCTTGATCGAAGAAAAAACTTTTGCAATCTCTTTATAGCTGTGTAAACCAACTCGATCTTCAACATTCCGATTGAGGAAAGCAAGAAAGGAATTAAAATTGGAAATTGCTAGAACTAAGAACAACTGGATTCTTAACATTTGTAAAGAGCTGAATGGTCCTCCCAATAGAGCAAGTATTTACTGGGACAAAGCTAACCTTCTAAGAAAGGGTCTTAGTAATATCAAAGTTTCCTCTGAAAAAATGATGAAAAAGGCTGATGGATCAAAATGTACCAACTCAGAAGAAAATGCGGAAGTCTTCCGAGAGCACTTCAAAAAACTCTATGGACGCCAACCAAAGTATGAATATACAGTATTAGAATTATTAGAAAGAAAATTTTTGAAGGACTCGACCACACACCGACGAATGCTGAGAATATCAAAGCAACAACGAGTCTAAAGAACAATGCTCCTGGCGAGTCAGGTCTAACACCATTAATGTTTAAGACTCTCATATCGAACAAAGAGACTTTGGCATTACTGAGAGAAGTAGTTGTAGATTTCTGGAACACTGAAAATGCGCCAGAACAATGGGAAGTTGGATTACTGAAAATAATCCCTAAAAAAGGAGATCTGAGTTGCCCAGGAAATTACAGAGGGGTTATGCTTTTAGAAATCGCCTACAAAATTGTTGCTAAAATTGTTCACCAATGAAGTTGCCGATAGCTGAGTCATTGGACCACGAATATCAATGTGGCTTTCGGCCGGGGAGGGGATGCAATGATGCAGTCTTTTCTGTAAAACTTTCAATGAAAAAGAGACGGGAGCATAGCCAAGAGACGTGGATTTTGTTTTTGAATCTCGTAAAAGCGTTCGATCGAGTGCCCCGTGAGCTGCTATGGATAGTGCTAGAAAGATTCGGCGTACCTCCAAAGCTCATCAACATTCTGAAAGCCCTTTACAAAAATATCTACGTAAAATTCACCATTGATCCCATATCTCACGTTCTCGAATGTTGCATAAGTGTCAATTAGGGTGACGTTCTGGGACCTATCCTATTCATAATGTTCATTGCTGCGATTATGGTCACATGGAGGGACATCCGTAACCACCATCAATGCACTTTCCCAACGAGAAATGACTTTGTTCTGACTGGGCGGAAACCAACGACTAGCTGATGATACAGCTGTTTTATTTGATTCGAGAGAAAGTATAGAGACGGATGCACCGGGTATTAACACCCACTTCGGTAGATTTGGTATGGAAGTCCATGCTGGACATACTCAAATTGATAAACCATCTAAAACTGAAATCTTGTACGTAGCATCCCGTGACAGTGTATATGACAAAACAAAGCTCAAAGACGTAAAGTTAAATGACGGAAAATTCTTTCTGACTACCGACAAATTCAGCTACCTTGGTACCACCCTCGCAAGCGATTGCACCGACAACGAGAACGTATTACAGCGTATCAAGAAAGCTGGAAACATGTTTGGCTCGCTCAGAAAATGTTTATTCGATAACATAAAAATATCGTTTCGAGTGAAAGGAAGTGTGTACAAGTCACTCATTTTGTCAATACTTCTATACGGATGTGAATCGTGGTGTCTCACTCAAAACATTTTCGATTACTGCGTTGTTTTCACAACCGATGCGTCAGGGTTATGTGTGGAGTTAAAATGGTGAAAGTATTTACTGATCGGATATCAACTGAAACCTTGTTGAACCAATTAAATCTGGGATTTATCGATGCCTACATTTGTAAAAAGCAACTTCGTTGGGCAGGTCATGTGGCACGAATGGACATAAGCAGAATTCCTCGAAAAATGTTATCGTCTTGGGTAAATAAAAAACGACCAATCGGCTCGCCTGAGATAACGTATTGTCGCACTATATACAAGGCCCTCAAGAAAGTTGATATCGAAACGGATAACTGGCACGCATCTATGACTGCAGATATATTTGTTCTAATGTTTCTTAGTTTCTATTTATCTGTCTTAGCGCTATGATTTTCCTAGGGTAGCTAATATTTAATATTCAGTTTTTCTAGGCCAATTTCCCCTTGGGGATGGTACATATATTATTGTTATTAAATAATTTTCTACAACATAAACTCAGAAAATAGTTTTTTGTTTTTGCCGTTGTTTTTGTATCCAGTTGTTTGGGCGTTCATCTGGCCTCTATTCTTCTATTTAGTATTCTGGATCTGTTGCAATGTCATTGTGTTTACTTTTTCCCTTACCAGATCACTGCATATATTCTCTACATTTACAATTTACAAGGTTGATTGTTAGGAAAACATTTAAATAAAATATCAATAAGAATAGGGTTTACAAAAACACTGTTACTCAAGCTTTTATATGGTCGTAAAGACATCTTACACAGAATATAAAGAATTTTGAAAAAGAGTTATGTGCTATGCTGAGGTGAGCGTAGCTGTAGTATAGAGATTAAGGACTCAGAACGCGAAGGTCAACTTTCCTGCTTCACCTTGCACCAGGGGACCGATAAGTCTTCCTCGATTGGAGTTGGCATTGAAAGTTAACTTGAGGTAGAAGATAATTCTGTACAACATGTTTAAAAGCTGTTGAGAATTTCAGCGTAAAATGGTGCTAATGCTCTACATGAAAACAGGTTGTCAACAGTTTCACCACATTCGCATCATAGACAAGATTTTGAAGCCTTTCTCTGCCTACCATACCAAACCCAGAGATTGTGATTAGTATGCAAAGCATTACGATCCAGGAACCTAGTATCGAAGTGCTTTCAAGGAATACGTTGATCCATGTCCAATATCGTTGACATTCATTTTTTGTAAATGGTGTAAATGGTGAATAGGGAGATAATGACTTACATTTTATTTTTGTCAACGAACAACTAAAGTGTAAGCCGACCATTTACATTTTATTTTTGTCAATTAATAATGATAATAAATATGGAATTGAAGTGTTTAGTTTAGAATGTGCTACTATAGGAATAAACCAAGTCAGTATCCAGTTACAATCAATACTGGCTAAAATAAAAATAGATATTAATTGATTTTATTCGATTAAATTTGACAATTCAAAAATCGGCATTGAAAAAAAATTCCACTGGGTAATTACCTGATTGTTCAAAGAATTAATACCATGATAGTAATAATAATAACGTTTTTTTATTTCATGCATCCAAATATACAATTGGCTATTCTTGCAGAGGAAATATGTAAGATATGTTCGTGCAGTGTATACATAAAATGTAAAAAAAGTAGAAAATATGGCCTTACGGCAAGTAAGATAGATGTTCGTCAAAGAGAACATCAAGGTATTTGATGTAGGAACTGGGGTTCAGCTTTAGCCCATTTAAAAAGATTTGAAGTTCAGTGTCAGATGTTTTGAGCATGTTTCTGAAAAACACATACTCCATTTTTAGGGAATTTAAAGAGATCCTAATGGCATTAAGCCAGTCAATTAGAAGGGAAAGGTCAGTGTTGATGTTTTCACTGAGTGGATCTAATGATCTATCGAATTGAAATAAGTTAGTGCCATCAGAAAAATGGGAAAACTTAATGGGAAAATGTAAGTCGTTACTATATAACAAGAGACAAGAGGACCCGAAACTGAACCTTGCAGGACACCATGAGAAATGAGTTAAATAACCTTGACGTGACCGTAAGAGACTATATTTCTTTAGGTCTCCAAGAACGTTTAAAACCAACTAACAACTCGAAATTCTGTTTGATCTGCGAAGGCCAGTTATCATTTTAAAGCTTGCACGCTTCTCTTACAAAGACGGCAAACCGATTAGAGACGTAAGAAAATTCGACTGTTTGCTTCAAAATGAAGAATCAAAGTTGATTGTTCAAACGGACCCATCGGCCAATGATTCTTTATGAGAAGTATCTTATAATTCTGTCTCGCTGGTTGCTACCATCAACCATTCAGGTACCGTCGTAAACGGCCATTATACCGCGTTCGTCAAAGACTCTACCTAGTGGCTCTAATGTAACGACAAGGCTGTCATTCGTAGGTCAGCACTATCAGTCAACAATGCAACTTCTTTTATTGTATTCTATGTGCGGAAGTAGTTTTTCTGTCCTATTCCCAACGTAGCCATGCAGGGGGTTCGGTGTTTCTGTGCCTTATCTTCGGGTGTGACGTCCCCGCATTTTCCCCAGTTTTCAACGAGTTTGCTGACTCAAGCTCGTCCTTCGAGTTGTTTTTAGTAGCCTTTGCAAGGGGGTTTGGTGCTTCTGTACCTCATCTTCGGGTGTGACGCCCCCGCATTTTACCCCAGTTTTGATGAGTTCGCTCGCTCAAACTCGTCCTTCGAGTTGTTTTTAGTATCTTTGCAAGGGGGTTTGATGCTCCTGTGCCTTATCTTCGGGTGTGACGCCCCCGCATTTTACCCTAGTCTTCCCATACCTAACAAGCGCTGGTTCGCAAGGTCGTTTTCTTTATTTTTTATTTTTTGTTTAACATCCACAATCTATCTATGCTCAGGTGGCAGATTGGCCTGTCTACCTCCTGGTTTACCATCATTGCCAGGAATTTTGTGAAAAAGGCCGAAATCCCGGGATAGGTTCACAACTGACGATGAGCCGGATTGTGCGATTGTTTGTTTATTTTCACTCAAAATTTATTAGCGCAGGCTCGCAAATACTTAGTTTAAGTTCTTGGTTGTATCAATTGCTGTCGCAGGTTCGTGTAAGATTTATTTTCAGTGCTGGTTCGAATTTTTTATTTTTTATTTTTATACAGTTTTTATATAAGTGTCGTATATTTGTGTTGTCTTCGTCTTTTAACTATAGCCTTGTTTACTGTCATTTGATTTAATTTCTACAAACTAGATCCTTCCTGTTAAAAAGAGGGATGCATGTTCCACTTGTGTGTGTATGTCATTTCTGAAGTACTTTTCTTCAAATTCAAACTGTCATTTTTAGACTAGTTTATCAGCACCGAAATATTGTTATCTTCATACTATACTTAAGATCAGAATGAGATATACCAATTGAAACAAATTGCAGACGAGAAGATAAATAAGAGCTGAACCAACCGTTTGCCAGCCCTCTAATACCATAATTGTTAAGGTTATGGCACAAAATTATGTGATCAACGGTATCAAATGCTTTCTGCAGATCGGCAAAAATACCAACAGTAAACTCAACTGTATCTAGTTGTTGTCTTAATCGCTCATCAATTATATTGATATGAGCATGAGTTGTGGAGTGAGATTTACGGAACCCAAGTTGTAAAGAATAGATGATGTTGTGATTATCAAGAAAAGATGTAACATAAATTTTTCAAATCATTTTTCTATATTGGAGAGTAATGAAAATGGTCAATAATTTTCTTGAAGACAGGAATGACTTTAGAAACTTTTAGTGATAATGGAAATTCTCCAGTAGTAAAGGTAATATTAATAATATCCGCAAGAGGTGAAGAGACGTCATTAGAGATTAATTTCAGTATTTTAGCTGGGATACTACGAGGTCCAGAAGCCTTATTCAAAGACATTGCAGCGATTAATTTCGGAACTTCTCCAGGTTGAAAAATGTTTGTCAGATCTAGGAATTCTGGATCTAATAGTATCCTCCCTACGGAAGTCACAACACCATCTATTTTTAGAGAAATACCCTTAGCAGATTCAGAAGTTTTCACATAAATGATATTTCTAGAACCTTCCCAAGTTTTATGAATATTTTTAAAGTTCGTGTTGAAATATGTAAAGTGATTGACTTTACTTCGACTGCAAAGAGAAACAATTTAGTTTCGATAGTGCTTGAAAATATTGTGATCTATCGTTGATCTCAGAAATTTACTAAAAATAAGTCACGCTTTGACATTTCTATTTCTATTTCTAATTTGCAGCGTACTTACTATGTACAATTTCGCAAATATAAAAGAAAAATTACTAAAATAAAATAA
>JAUKWF010000647.1:0-11208 GCA_032356525.1 Eutonina indicans
TCGATTAAAATAGAGTAAAAATCACTGAATGTAGAAGACGATCAGCCTATTTTTTATTTATTCAACAACGCCGGGTTTGTCTTGGTCTGAATAATTGAGGGCACACTGCTACCTAGATTAATTTAATATTTTCACGACGTTTAAATACCTTAACGTTTATCACCTATCTTCTGATGTTTTACGTTTGCGACTCATATTAGTTCGCTCATAGACATTGAGCTGGGATGACAAAATCGAGTGTTTGTCTCGTTCATTTTCAATGGTTCTTTGGGTGTCGCTCTTAGCCTTAAACCCTTCATCCTTACACTCTAAACCTTATTAACTTTCTTTAAAGCCACTTATCTCCTGCAGCGAAGAGCCAGTGTAGTATAATATTATTCAACAAAAAAACTAAGATTTTTATCTTTGACTTTGACCCCATTTAACTTTTTATAGATATTACGCAAACTATAGGCATATAATTTCCTGAGCGTTAAGTTCCATATAGCCCTTCCTATACACTCAATCGCCCTTAGCCATAAATTGATCCACTAAGCCTGTGCTATTAACCATTAAAAGTAGATAAAACAGTCGCACTTTCATCACACTACTGCCCTGATAACATTTTCCTTTTAATTTTTCGAATAACTCGCTTTAAATGCAATTCGCGATAACTATCCTGACCCACTTAACAGCACTTATTTTAATGACGCTTTATCGATCCAATATTTCAATGGGTTAACACTGTAAAGAGAAAAGCGGCAACAGCGGGCGAAGTAAGATTAACGCTGCCAAAGCAAAAAAATCATCACCGTTTTAAATAACGGAGCTCTTGAGGGAGGCTGTGACATTCATCAATTCATTTATTCTGCCGATACTCTTAATAACTCTGCACTTTTTTTAGTCTAATGCTTTCAATGCTTCACCTCAGTACTTAATTTAGTACTGATCCATGGACGGTACTCAGTACTAAAATCGATACTTGAAGGAAAGTAGTTAAAGCACTGTAATTTTACGCTTAAGTTCAAGCGTATAAATTCCTCCCTCTATTTAAAGTGCAGTGAAATGCTATGACGAAGTAAATGCAGAACCGACACAGATACTGCTAATTTAGCTCAGACGCCTGTCGAATTCTAAAACGAATATGCGGTTCGCAACATCTTCACTCAGTCCCATTCTCGGCGAGAAACGAGATCGCTATAGGACTGAATTTTGGTGAGTTAAACCCGAAGGAGGTTCCTGTGAAAATTAGTAATTATCAGGTTGCATTTAACCAACAACACAGTAAAAGTGCAGAAGAAAGTTATAACAAACAACAGCGCCAAATCAGTAACAATGGCCTCTTAGGGGAAAATTCAACAAATACCGTTGAACTATCTTATCGGGCACGCATGAGTAGCGTCCAAGAAAATAGATTCTTCAGTCAATCCCAAGTCAAACAGCAAGACAATGAAACGCTCTATCAGCAAGCTGAAAACAGCTACCAGATCACTCAATCTGCCCTCGGTGCCGATGCTTTCATCTGTAATATGCAGCTCAATACGGGTGACACTGAGGGATTAATCAACCCAGGACAAACCGAAGCTTACAAAAACGTTGCCACCCTCGGCAGCAGCGACGCGTTAGAAGTGACGCAAGGTGAGCAGCAGTCTGCCCGTATTGATATTAAGGAGCAGCACATACTCAAGGAAACTGAGCGTTTAGAAATCGGCACCCAGGGCCGGATAACAACGGAAGGCGGTCGAGAAATCGACTTTATGATGAAGCTAAGCATGAACCGTAGTTTCAGTCTGGAAGAGACGCTGACATTAACCAATACTCCGCGACAGTTAATGGACCCTTTAGTCATCAATCTACACGGGGGAGCGGCCAGTTTAACATCCACCAGCTTTAGTTTTGACCTCAACGCTGATGGCATGAAGGAAGATATTTCCTTTGTCGGCAGCGGTTCGGGTTTTTTAGCACTGGACAGTAATAACGATGGGAAGATCAATGACGGTCGCGAGCTTTTTGGCACTCAAGGGCAAGATGGCTTTGCCGACTTAGCCCAACACGATAGCGATAATAACCAATGGATTGATGAAAACGACCCCATCTACCAAAAATTGCAAGTATGGACCCGCGATGAACAGGGAGTCGATCAGCTGATCAGTTTAAAGGATGCCGGAGTCGGTGCGATTTACCTCGGCTCAAGTGCTGGTTCTTTTGATTTAAAAGACGCTGAAAACAACTTATTAGGTCAAGTAAAACGCAGCGGTATTTTTTTAAACCATCAAGGAGAAGTCGCCAGTATTCAAGAAATTGATCTCGCCTTGCACCCTGAACAACCGACAACGGCATCTATGACTGTTGCAAACAGTTTAGAGAAAATTGATCAGAAAGTCGGTGAATGGCAAAACAACCGAACAGGTCCAACTTTTGAATTTAGCGTGGGTGCTCCAACGGCCCCTGTTGAAGAAGATAAAGAAAATGCGCCTCCTACTTTGCTGGATTTACTGTTTCCACCTCCTGGTAGTAAGTTGGCGAAAAAACGACTTCAGGAACAAGAACAGAATCAGCGACGCCCTGAACAAGCGCTTCAACCTTCGAGGCCCACATCCGGACAAGCCACTCAATTTTCTTTATCACAGAGCCAGACAATCAATCAAAAGCAGCAGTGGGTTAATGGTAAATTAGTCAGTCAAGAGAGCCTAACCACAGAACAGCAGCAAAGTCAGTTATTTAGCTTAGATGCGTCAGAAATCGATATTATGCAGCGCCTCAATAACAAAACAGAGTTACAGCTGACTAAAGAAAACGATCAATACGCCCATCTCAGAGAAATTATTGAACACTTAGTAAAGAGCGAACTAAAACAGACGCAAAGCGAACAGAAAGTAAAAGAAGAGGCGCGAAAGACGCTTTAAATGAGCGGAGAAACAAGTGGCGTTATTTGCCACTTGTTTGTGCTAAATTAGACGTGACAACGTCTACTTCAGTGGAACAACCATGACAGGAATAGAAGTATGATGCATGACTTTATTGGCTGTTGAACCCATCAAAAATTGCTTAGTTGCACTATGAGTACGAGTCCCCATTACAATCAGATCAGCTTCCATTTTTTCCGCTGCGGAAACGATTGCTCTATCTGTTACCCCTTCCAGTAAGCTGCTGGTCACTCTCGGCTCCCAATCCAAAGCATCTAGCTCAGATTGACAAAAGTTTTCAATGCGTTCACTGATCGTATTTTTCAAATGTGAAACGCCTTCTTGGCGAATTTGAGCAAATTGCGATTCGGATAATGCCGATTGAAATGCGATACGTGCCGCATCAGAAATGGGCTCAATTACATGTAGAAACGTTATGTCAGCATCGTACTGTTTAGCCATACTGACAGCCATTCTAAATGCTGGACGAGAACCATCACCTAAATCGGATACATACAAAATTTTCTTAACGTCGGGAATCATAACTACCTCTGATTGAACATAGCTTTGTTCACTTTTAAACAACTGAGGTTATTATAAATCTAACATCCAAAGCGCAACGTGATCGAAATCAATAGAAAGCGGGCAAAAGCTCGCCTCGTGGCCCAATTTTAAATTGTGGACCCCAGAATGCTATTTTTTCACGATTTATAACGTCACTTCATCTCGCTCATGACATTTAGGTGCTGGACAAATAGCTACACTAGATCATGTCATACGATTCTGAGTCTAGCAGGTTAAAAGAGTCTATCAGTGACACCCTACGCTCAACTGCTCTTAGTTTTAGGCGCTTTTGCTTTCGCCGACTTCCCAACCGCCAAAAACAATCCCGGTAAAATAAACAAAGCCCCCAATAAGTGGAAAGTTTGTAACCTTTCGCCGAGTAATATCCAGGCCATCGCTGCGTTATACAATGGAATAGCATACATCACCAATGACGCCTTGGCCGCTCCAAGGATTCGTTGTATATAAGCGTACGCAGCGTAAGCAGTGATAGACGAAATCAATGCCAAGAACGCACTAGTCTGTAGGTAAAGCGGCCATAAATCAGGTTGATACGGCGGTGTTTCAGCCGCTATAGCAGAAAACCCATAATAGATTTCATAGAGTGAAAAAGGTAACAAAACCAGCACTCCACCAAGAGACATTGCACTAAAACGTTGAAAAAGTGTTAACTGTGTTTTCAGATGTCCTTGCCATAGGGAGTAAAAACCCCAAGAAGCAGAGGCCGCGACAATCCACAAATCCCCTGCACTAAAACGCAAATTAACGAAAATACTCACATCCCCTTTTGCAACAATCATTACCACACCCAATAAAGAGAGAGCAACCCCACAGATCTGGCGACGGCTAAAGACCTCTTGGTACCAAATGCGGGCAAATAAGATGATAAAAACGGGTGACATCGCATAAATTAAGCCGATGTTAGTCGCCGTTGTCGTCTGCGCTCCGAGGTAAGGAAATGCACCGCAAATCCCCATCCCTAAAAAACCGAGTAATAACAATTGCAGCCATTCTTTTTTCAAGGTTTGCCGTTGCTGCCACAGGGAGTGCCCGATAAATGGCATCAATACGAGAAATGCTACCAGCCAACGGGTAAAGGCAAGCGTAAAAGGGGGGATGACATCGTGTACCGCTTTCGCAACAATCATATTGCTACTCAATAGTGCCGGAGTAAAAAATAAGAGCACCAATGCCCAATGCTTTTTTGAGAAAACACTCTCTTTTTCAGACAGTACAGCACTATTCAAGGAGGGTTCTATGTCCACGTTTGATTTCATCTCATTCTACTTCGTACTGGCGCCCAAAGCTTTAGCAGCGCAGCCCTATGAAAAAATCATACCTTACTCTTTTCCCTACTCAAATGTAAGCTCTTGCAAGGGTTCGCACCCACCTTATTCCCAGTCATCTGCGGCATAAAACGTTTTAAAAACACCAGAGGCCATCATAATAGGTCCCCTCTATAGTTGCTGAGGGTGTAGCTCC
Organism: Eutonina indicans; assembly: GCA_032356525.1. Lineage (NCBI taxonomy): Eukaryota > Metazoa > Cnidaria > Hydrozoa > Leptothecata > Eirenidae > Eutonina > Eutonina indicans. The sequence continues at coordinate 4,932 of JAUKWF010000647.1, forward strand.
CACATCAGTAAAGAACAGACTGCAAGCTGCTGAAAAATAGCTGTAAATGGCACGGTCACTATCACCGCTCCTACTGTCCGTTGCTGCAACAAACGTAAATCAATAACAAGTACGAGAAGTAATAAAACAAACGTAAAAAAAACGAGAGAAGCAACAGCACATCTTTACTAATACCGTAGCTCGTGCCCCAAAAAAAGCCACGCTTAGTAGTAACACTTCTGCTGTTGGAATATTTAGTTTAGGTAGGAGAAAGCACAGTATAAACGGCATAAATAAATTGACTAATTGATGCCGTTTTCCAAAATTTAATAAAGTAACAAATAGCACTAGTGCCAAGTGTTCTATGCCTAAGCGTCAACTGGAGCGGCAAATAACAGTCGTCGTAACTTCGCTTCACGACGCAGCGCTCAAGTGAGATATTTTAGCTAGAAGGCTTCAAAGCACTTTGGCGGCAAATAGATAATAGATGCTCCGCCAGAGAATCATCGCTAATTGCTCGTGAAATAGCTAACCCACCAATCAGTAAAACCGCCTTTTCCAAAGCAGCTGCGGTCACTTCTGTACCTTCTATCTTTTCAGATGGGTTTGCCCTAACTTCACTCAATGAATCCGGCGCTAAGCCATCTGGAGTATCAGTTTCCTTTGATAACCCCTCCGTTTCTTTTTCACTCTGTTCCCCAAGATCCATCTGTCGCTGAATAATTCGGCTAAACCCTCTAAAAACATCGGTATACGTATCGCGTACATGAGTATCTTGTTGCACTATATCGGTCACCAAGAAAGCCAGAGAGCAACGATGGGAGTCCCCCTGACGGTGCAATACATTAAGATAACCGTTGACCAATTGGTCGAGCCCCGCCCCTTGTTGATCAAGTCGATTAACGACACTGGTCATGGCCGCATGTTTTAGGGCTTGCTGATATAAAGTCGATTTAGATTTAAAATGTGCATAAAAACATCCTCTTGTTAGTCCAGCATCCTTCATCACCTGGTCAATGGATACTTTTTGAAACCCCTTCTCTGCAAACAGCTGCGCCGCACTGTGTAAAATCTTATTACGTGTTTCTTCTTTATGCTGCGGGTGCCAACTCATATATATCTCCGGTGTCTCTTTTCTGAAATATCGCTGCATAGCAGTGACATTCCACTCAATGAATAACACGATAATCAACTCTATTCTCAGAGTAATTTACAACGGTGCCGAGCAATCATCATGTCTCACGGGTGACTTTGACTCTCGGTCCTCGTTACTCGATGGCTAAATAGACCAATACTAGAGGTCACTTAACACCCGACTCTTGCGATCTCTATCATAACAATTTTTAAAATATGTTCTTTATCATATTTTAAATCTACTTAAAATAAAGTCATTGATCAAATGCTAAACACCCAGAAGGATAGTAATTTCTCAACAGAGACCTAAGGAACACCCCCTTTGAAAAAAGCTGATAAATGACTCGCCATTCACTGCGCTTATTTCGCGGATTTACCTCAGATCTATGTACAGAGAACATAGGGGGACTTAATCGTATGTTTAGTTATCAACCGAGAATTTTTGGCGAGTTAATCGCTCTTTCCAAGTAATATAGGAGTAACACAATGTCGACTAACGTTCATATCTATGGCCCAGCATTTAGTACTTTTGTACGCAGTGTCATGCTGGTCTGTGAAGAAAAAGGCATCGCTTATAGCCAAGGTTTAAACGCAAAAGACCCCAAGCAGCAGAATAAAGACAAAGCCGATGAAAAAGAGCAGCTCAACACTGTTCAAAGCTCAGAACGTCAACTGTTACACCCTTTTTTGAAAGTGCCTGCATTAATACATCAAGACAAGACTCTGTTCGAAACGGCACCTATCTGTCGTTATCTCGACAATGCTTTTTCAGGCCCTTCTGTACAGTCGGACAATCCTTGGCAGAGTGCTATTATCGACCAAGGGAGTAGTGCTATTTCCACGTATGTTGACCAGGTTTTAGTACGGAAATATTTCTTAGAATTTGCCTTTCCAAAAGGTAAAAAAGGAGAAATTCGCAAAGAAATAATCGCCCAAGTACAACCGGAAGTCACTGCAATTTTGGCTATTTTAACCAAGCAGTTGGCCGATCAGCCGTTTTTTTGTGGACAGCACTACAGTATGGCGGATGCACTGTTAACGCCAATACTTGATTACCTCTACAAATTACCCACTCCTTACTCGTTACTCGTTACCTCAAACCAACATAGCACTCTACAGCTACATCCAACGTATGCAGGAGCGACCCTCAGGAGCTAAGGTGTTAAATGCGACCTAATATTGCAGCGCCATGGCGATACAATATCGCCAATCTGCGATGCCTATCATACAAGATATTCTGTGCTCATCGTCAACGCTTTTCGCCGTGTAACGAGTCTAGCTATCATCCTACCCTTTGGATAAAACATAACCACACCCACTAAAAACCCTAAGCGCCAAAGTCCTTTGGAACTTAATATCACCTTCCTTGATAGAAGATTGTGGCGAAATTAAAGCCTAAACAGTTCTCTAACCACAATTAATTTTTCAACCAACGACATTTTTACGCTATATTTAAGTAAAGGTATTTAATGATCTGCTAGACTATTCGTTGTAAATAAAAAAACAGTGTAATAGATAAGATATTTGCCATTCAGCTTGCTCCAACCTTTCATAGGCCGTACGTTAAAGAACTTAATACAGGTGGCTACCGATGCTAATCAGAAATATGGGAATACCCGATCGATTATTAAGAACCTTCTTTGGTGCTGTGTTAGTATCTCTAAGCTGGCCTTTTCTTGATCTATTACCTGGTCGCTTCCTCAGTAATTTCTGCCTATTTTTTGGCTTAATTAATATCGTATCTAGTGCTTTCTGCTGGTGTTTTATGTATCAATTAGTCGGAATTTCAACTAAAGAAAAAAACACAGATGATAGATAAGGAGCGTTTAGTAGAAAATCAGTTACTTTTACAAAATTCAGATACTGAAAAAACGCTCAGAAAGAAAATATTCTTCGGCTTTGCATCTATTTCCTTACTATTAAGTTTACTGTTCATTTTTGAAGGGTACGATGCATCACTTGAGTTCGGCCATCAAATGGAGCTCTATCAATTAAAAGAAAACTCGAATCATGTCATTGAGCATTTAAATGAGAATCTGTATGAGGATTCGCATAATACTGCTGCTCCACCGCAAGATAAAATCAAACCTTTGGAAAAAATCAGACAATTTTTAACAACAGATAACCCATCACTGCATATTCACACATCCTCCCCTGTCGTCGCCCTTATCACCTTTAACAGCCAGCAATACCTTTCCTTCAACAATATCAGCGCCGCTACCGCCAGCACTATTATCGACGAAACCAGTAAAAGTATTGCCCAACAGTCAGCCACTGTGGATGAGGGCCAGCCAGCCAATCACTCACGAATAAATGTCGAAGGTATAGAGTTCTACTGGATGATCCAGCCTGTAAGCGACAATATATCCCTACTTACCGTGCAAAAATTTCATTCGTTAGGGTTAGCTTCAGAGGCGGTCCTACTCCGCCTGATTATCTCTTCTCTGGTCGTGCTCTGGATTGGTTTTTGGGCCTCTTATGGTCTCGCCATTTTTATCTCTAAACACATTACAAAAATCAATAGTTCACTGCGCCACTTAGCCACTCACGACATGTTGACAGATACCGGTAACCATAATTACCTCAGCCAAAAGCTGGCACTGTTACAAAAAAAATGCAAAAGCCATGAGGAAATAAGCCTCATATTTATTTCTGTTAATAATATCCATTTATTTGATCAGATATACGGCAATACCATTAAATGGCGTATTTTACGTCAATTTACACATCGATTAAAAAAGCTCTCTGACAACGATGTTTTCATTGGTCGCTTCGACTCAAATATTTTTTACATGTTGGGAGTTGACCATAAAAACCAATGGTCCGTGAGTACAGCACACCGAATTACCCGTGAATTCCACGAACCAATCCATCTTGACTCCGTTATCTTTTTACCTTCTTTGAGCATTGGTATAGCCCGGCAAGCCACCGCAGATATCTCAGAAAACAAACTGATATCACAAGCGTCAAATGCGGTCATGTTTGCGAAAGACAATCGCTTACTCATCAGTGAATATAGGCCTGAGTACCAAACCCTATCAGATAAAAAAATCGGTCGTAGTGCCGAATTGGTACGCGCATTAAAACAGCGAGAATTTGTACTGTTTTATCAACCTAAAATAGATTTGAACAGCGGTGAGCTACTAGGTGTAGAAGCACTAGTACGTTGGGACCACCCCATAGAAGGGAGATTAAATCCTGGCGATTTTATCGACTTAATAGAAACCAGTAGTATTTCGAAACTGTTTACAGAATATATTATCAAACAAAGTATTAACCAATTAAGTGAATGGGGTAAAAAAGGTATCCATACCCCCATTTCGGTCAATATATCCCCTTACGATTTACAAGATGATGATCTCGTCACTTTTTTACGACAAGAAATCGAAAAAGAAACACTCCGCCCTGAGCAATTGGAATTAGAGCTGACAGAGTCCGCATCAACCGTCACTGTTCATCGTACCGCCAGTGTATTCAAACAACTGGAGGAGCTCGGTATCAAACGTTCTATTGATGATTTCGGCACAGGCATGAGCTCTTTGTCCTATTTAAAGGAGATCCCTTTTAATACGGTCAAAATTGATCGCGCCTTCATCTACAATCTACTGGACGACCCAATCAGTGAAGCGATTGTCGAATCCATTTTACACATTGCAAAAAAGACAGGTTGGACTGTCGTAGCAGAAGGTATTGAATCGATAGATATCGCCAATAAATTACGAGGAATGGAATGTGATATAGCACAAGGTTTCTACTTTGCCCGGCCAATGCCGGCGAGGGAAATCGAAGATTTCATCTCAAGCTCAGCTAACTACACTATTTAACCCTGAATTAGCTGCCCACCTTTTGCTACTTAACGACCGCACATGATAGCGAGTCACTCAGCGGGCAGTGAATTGAATAATTTTTGCGATAACTCACATTTCATCTGGCAAAATCAGGCTTTGCATATTTATTTAGGGGTTACAGTGTGGTTTCTTAGAAAGCTAAGCAATTTTGAAATACAATACAGCTTTCGTTGTTTTCGCATCCGCAAAGCAAGATAAATTACATTAAATGAAGTAGGTAAACATGACAAAAATCATCTATGTTATGGGTCCTTCAGGTTGTGGAAAAGACACCATTATTAACTCGTTGCGTCGTCGCGATATGGATAACTTGCAAGTGGCGCATCGTTACATAACCCGCGATTGGCAATCCGCCGGTGAAAACCATATTGAGCTTAGTCAACGAGAATTTGAGCAGCGTAAAGCATTAGGCTTTTTTGCCCTTGATTGGGCGGCGAATCAGCAGCAATACGCCATTGGTAAAGAGCTAGATCTTTGGCTATCGAATGGGCAAAACGTATTAGTGAATGGCTCTAGGTCCTACCTAACTGAAGCGATGGCGTTATACCCCAATATGATAAAACCCGTCTTAATCGATGTCGCCATCGACAAACTACAACAGCGTTTGATTGAACGTGGCCGTGAAAACCAAGTAGAGATTGACATGCGTCTCCAGCGACACCGCCAGTTTCGTCAATCAGCAGATGCTAAGTACAGTGTGATTGAAAACAATCATGGTATAGATGCAGCCGTCAATCAATTCGTTACTATTGTCAGAGAGTGCACCTAGCGGCGAATCATATAGTTTTAATCACTAGAGCTTCAGTCACTTGAGCTTTAGGTATATTGTATAAAGATCCTAGTGCATAAAAAATCAACACAGCGCTTTACTCCTAACCCAATACGCTAACCAAGTACGCCGCTGTTTCCACAATAAGGCGGCAACGGTTACGCCTGTATATTCAGATATAATTCTAGGCGAAAGCAACAATCAGTAGAGACAAAGAGTGATCATTAAGTTTTTTGTTTTATTCACAGGCTCATTACCAAACATGTGATTAAGTCCCTAAGACCCCTGATGTACAAGATCTTTACAACATCAACATTTTCCGATCTAAAACACATGAAACAAGGTAATAACTTGTATTAAATTGTAAATAATATTTCCTTTTTTTATTACATCTCATTGTTAATAGATACAAAACATAAACAGTAGATATTTGATCAAACTGTTTTTTAAGCATATTAATACCTCATACAAACCCTAGATTCCCACATTAACCGACACACTTGGCAATAGACTTGAGAGCCAGCTGGCCGTAGGCTAAAAGCTCTCA
>JAUKWF010000648.1:0-11207 GCA_032356525.1 Eutonina indicans
ATCAACCAACGCCGAAGATGAAGAGAGAATTTTCAAATTTCTGAAATCTTCAACTTCCTCTTCAAACAACCATCCAGGTAATGTTTTTGCCCTTTACATAGATTAGTTGAAAAAACATAACACACAACATTTCTTTACGCAACAATAAAAAGCAATCATTGTATTGTTCTGTTCTTTGCAAAAGCTATTAAATGGTAGTAAATTATTTCGATAAAGTAATTATCGATTATTTTTTTTACAGAATTCTTTTTGTACCAAATCACAAAGAGAGTGCACTTTTTTTCGGTTGCGTTGTGATGATCTAAATACTGTATATGAAAGTAAAATAAATCTATTTCTAATGAATTAAATTTGGAAAAAAAAGTAGATATTTGTTATTAACATCGATATTTTATGTTATTTTACTAATAATATAACAAATTTAATTATAATTAAAATATCACTCAATATTTACCTCACTCTTTAACTTAATATCTTCCATTCTACAAATGAAATTGTTAAGATGAAAGATTGTCGGTGTGTTAAATTGTGTAAAATGCATATTCAAAGGTTATTGGTTAAAATATTATTATGTGGCATTTGATTGGTTATTGAAACAAGTAACACTAAGGGAATTCCCCCAAAACGGTTAAACCACAAGCGTTCTATATCTAAAAACTGTCTTTGGGTACCATATAACTGTAACTGTGAAATTTTCGTTGAAGTCAAGCTAGCCTAGCGGCCTCGGCTGTCGCCGCCAATCTGAGTCGCAAGGATCGTACGGAATTCTGTCAGACTGCACACCCTCTCTGCGCAATGGTGTGTAGCTGTTAGTACTATGGTTCAATGTATCCCAGAGTAACACCATGATAGACAGAGAGCCATCGAGCAAATGCTGGTAAAATAGCTTAACTTCATCTCAAGTTTTGAATTATATTTCATTTCATGTAATCACTTGTTTTACCTAGTTCTGTAATCACATATTTTACCTAACTGGGAAAAATAAATTGTTGAGTTGCGTAATCACTTGGTTTACCCAGTTGTGTAATCACGTAGTTTACCTAACTGAAAAAAATATCTAACTAAGTAAACTAACATATTAATGAACAGGAATAAAATACACAGTTCACGGTGATGAAATTTACCTAACTCATTTTTTTGCAGTTAAGGAATCAATTATTTTCCCCAGTTCGGGATTTAAGATTTTTTTCCTGTGTACATTGGCGAGACTAATCGCCATCTAACCACTAAGATCAAAGAACATCTAACAAGGGACAAGTCTTCACATATTTACAAACACTTAATTGAGTCACAGGGATACAAACGTTTATGTGATGAGACTTCTTTCTTTAATTTGGATCACGCTTCAACTAAGCACCAATTGAAGTTAAAAGAAGCTCTACACATACAATGTTCTTATTTCCTTTCATCTTTTGTCTACGCTTTCTTTTGTTTTTATTATCTGTTTTTATCGTTGGACGGAAAAATATGTGCAATCTGATTGGTTGAAAGGAGCAACATATATCCTATATCTGGTGAAACATAGCCGCGTCTTCTTTAAGGAGCCTGGTAAGGCGAGATAGTCGAATTGGTTCAAAACAAAAACATTGGATGCAACAAAACAAGTCAAAAATACTGATGTTTTTATAAGTTCCAAATAATTGATGAATTTATTTTAAAATTGTATAAAAATCTCAAAGGGATCTTCACAGGTCTTTTGTCTAGATAATAACAGTTTTTTTATGCTCGACAGTGTACTCTGCTAAACAGCAGCAATTCTTCTTTGTATCACCAGAGTCGATATAAACCGATAAAGTTTTGTTTTCAAAAATGTATGAGCTCCTTGATTCTTTGTATAATTATCCACTGTATGAATTTTTCATTCATCAAGCCACTAAAGAAAAACCAGTATTCGATTAAACAGAATATTTATTCATGGTTTATTAAATCAAGAATCTCTCATCACCACTTGTACTGAAAAATAATTCATTTGGTACAACATTTTTCATATTTGAAAATCTCAATACCAAAATAAACAATGATAAAACTGCTTGCAACCCAAATTCAAATAATAGTAGACTTCTATATTAAATTTCACTAGGTCAAAACAACGAATCTTAAAACAAAAACCTTTTTTCTGTCTTCTGTTTTCTTTCTGCCGTGTGATGATAATATCAAACACTGAAAAATGTAAACATTCGAACGTTCGAATATATTTTCGAAGTAGTGTTACGTTAACAAAAAGAAGACGAAAACAAATGAACTTTTTCCGTCCAACGATAAACAAGTTATCGCATGTGATCTCGTGCAATATGGATATATTATATAACTAGTACTTATAGCATTTAATAGTTTGTTAATTGTTACACGGATTTTCAATTTGTTTTAATTATCGTCTAGTGATTTGTTATAGATATTTATTTGACACGTAAATGTGTATCATTTCTTAGCTGAAGATGACATAAGCTATGCCGAAACATGTTCTCAAAATTTAAAACTCTCGTTGTTTTTCTACAAATAATATAAGTTTCTTTTTTACTTTTGAATTAGATTTAGCTAAACATATATTTTTGCTGGCAAACAGAGAATAGTGCACTCACGCGAAACCCTTTTTAATATTAATACATTAATGCTCGGAAAATAAAGATTATATATTTAAAAACCTTATTTAAAATCCTATCTAATGGTTTAAAAATTGCTAAGTTTTGTTACGTTTATAAAAAGCTATCGCTGATTAAAAACTGGACCTGTTTTTTTTTGAAAAACTGTATGTTAAGTACAAAAGACTTACAATAGCTATAATAATGATATAACTAGAAGTCAAATTTAACGGAATACAATAAAAATGTCGCATCTTAGCACATCATACACATTTCATATCAATTTATACTTCCGTATGTCCCGATGAAATGTAGCCTCAAGTTTTAACTATCTATAGCTTTTGAAATATTTATTTTCTATTTGTGCAATTTTTATTTCATATAGGTCTCTTTTCTTGGCTATTCAAAAATATAAGATATATTATCTAAAAATGAGTAACATCAGAAATATTTAAGTTTTCTTTTTTTGATACGGTCATTAACTCCATAAAAATCAATTAACACCATTTTTAAAGATGATGATTGTTTTCGCTAGTTGGTTAAGATAAATCATAAAAAACGTGTCCGAGTAAAAATTGAAATATACTTAATTAAAAGCACACTAAATTTAACGGTTACGATTACAAAAAGAAATTGTATCGTGTATTTATTTTCAACATGAAAAATTTTCAATTTTTTATAAAGAAGTATGAAACTTTTATTTACTTGTAAAGTCCTTTTAGAGAGGATTTATCCACAATAAAATACCACAAGTAATTTAAAATGCTAATGTCAACGGGTTAGACGGCAACACGCATCGAGTTTACGCTTACGAATTAAATAAAGCGAGTTTCAAGACTAAAAGAGTCTTATAAGATTAGCCTTGTAGGTTGAATTGTTTTTTGTGTTGAATTTCTATTCAAAAGTCTACATATTTAACTTAAACATTCTACAGGTGTTTCTAAAAAGTTGAAACCCTTTATAAAAACAAAAAATAATGGAATGTAACAGTTACGCAACATTCAACTGTCAAGGTTTAATTAGCAACATCAAAAAATCAAGCTGAGGATATCCTATACCACAAGACCACAAGACCACGGTAATGATGCTGCAAGAAACTCGCATGTAAATGCCATTCAACGCAGAATCAATAGGAAACACGTATTGGAAATCAAGTCACCGGATATAATTAGTAAAGAGAGCTTCTATTATAAGACAAAAATTGTAGGATGGACAAAAAAGATAAGATTTAGACGGCTGAAATGGTTTGGAAAAAAGTCCACGTATTTAGAAGTGACCCCAACAAAGGTTGCGCTAACGTACGGGTTAGCAAAATAAAAAAAACGTACCAACACACCTGATTTTTACAACCCGGTAATCAAATCGACAATTGAACAAAATAATAAAACCTGAAGGTGAAAGAGCAGATGAACCAGAGGAAGAATTTCTGTTGCGCATTCAAGCACCGAGTAAAGTGATTTTTCCGATCAGGAAACTGAAAGATTGCTTACCATCATTAAAATCAAAAGTGCCCCTCAAAAGCAATGTGGTTTACAAAATTATGTGTCCAGCTGTTAAGCGTGCTATGTTGGCCAAACAAGCCGACATTTAACCACCCGTATTAAGGAGCATACTCGCTCTGGTCCAGTGAAAGATCATTTTGATAATAAATGTAACATTTCTTTGTCTATGGATAATGTTTGTATTGTGACACCAGCACGCAATGTATTCAATTAATTAATCTTGAAAGTTTGGCTATTAAGGCATTAAAACCGTCATTAAATACTAAAGACGAATACCGTAGTCGCACACTCACAATAAAATTGTAATTGCAGAGAGCAAGTATATTTTTAATGTGAAATGTGTATTTTAGCTAGGTTTTCTTTCTAGTCTAGTTTATGTGTAGTCTGAACTCTTTGTGGTCTGATGTGAGAAATTGTTCACTGTGGGTGGATTTACACTGGTCGAGATAAGCGGTTTTAGATAATCACCTATTTATCTAAAATCTATGAAAACATAAAACGGACTGAACAAAAGGTCATTACATGTACACAAAGCAGTCTATTAACTTGAAACTGTTTGACGATATTTTCTATAGGAGAAGGTGTTGGTATTCCCAAATCTACTTATCTAAAAACCATTAAAGTCTTTTGTCTTCTGATCTTGCTTCTTCTAACCTGGATTATATTTATTGCAGCAATTATATCAGATAAAGGAAAATTAATGAAATGAGACGAAGATTTATTAACTTTTACCAAAAATATATAACAAAACTACGCCGTTACAAATTTTTATGCTGAAAAAGCATAGAAAATACGAAAGAGAGTCGAGAAAATTATTCGAAAAAAACAATGATGAACCGTAATTTTGATGGTGAGTATCAAAATTTCAAGCGGAATAGCTTATCTTCGCTTATCACCGATTATCTAAAATTAATGTTTTTTAGCTTATCTTTCAAAAGAATTTGACTTGTGTAAACGCAAATTTGGATTTGTAGTCTAGCAACGAAATTTCTTCATTTGTTTTGTGTTAATTGATTTTAGCTTATCTCATCAGTGTAAATCCACCCTGTAAATATGTACATTTGTAGATTTTAATCTGCTTTTATTTGTTGTTTTTAGCTGATGATGATCAATCATTGATATAAAAATATAATCGATATTTTTCAGACATTTTTTATACAAAGAGTACTGTAATTTTATTTTGTAATTTTAGGTAATGTAGATTTTAGTTACGGAAAAAAACCTAATGAATGGAACGAATGTAAAAATATATGTAGAGCAAAGTTGTAGTACTTTAGATTTGTCTTTTTGAGCTGTTTTAATTGTTTTACTTTTAGGTAATATGTAAAATTTTGCTTGTATAGGTGACAGATGAATATTGTTGGTATTAAAGTCTACTCAGATAGGTGAAAATATTTTTGAAGTCAAACAGAGAAAAGTGCACGATTGTAACTAGTCACGCGAAACCCCTTTTATATTGATCTCTTTATATCAAACTTCCTCTATCTCGAACAAACTTTTAGTCCCTTGCATGTTCCAGAGAGATTCTACTGTAATTGGTTGTTGGTCCGTGCAGGATTGTAATAAAAACTGAATTAACATTAAAATATTGATGGCTTACTTTTTATTTTGCATAAAATCGATTGGCATTCTCTCACAAAAGCCAACAATTTCCCGCCATGAAATGAGTGTACTTTTCATTCGGCACCAGTCTTTCTTCAGCTGCCAAAAGTTAAATTTCTGATGCGACGATGTACACAATTTGAGGTTGCTTGACGTGCTGTTTCAATTTAGCAGGTCGGTAAACTCTTAGAGACAGATTGTTACCGTACCAAAAAGATAAGGCGCACATGAGAAATAAAAGCAAAGCTTTCAATATGCTGTCCATCCTGTTGCTTTTCCAAGATTAACTTTTCTTTCTAAAAAGAAAAACGGTCAGTTTTAATGTAAGTTTGAATTGTTAAAACGTCATTAACCTATACATGTTGCAAAAAAAATCTTTGAAAGAAAATAAATATATAAATATCTGTTTTCACATGAAAATACAGCCAGTGTCCTGGTTGATAGAACATCTGTATTGTAGGTGTAACTAGTAAGCCCGCGCTCCTTAAGCCCGCGCTCCTAAACTTTTTACTCTACTTTTGAACACGTTATCGAATTGACATGAAAAAATGACACTAAAACGCAAATGGTAATAACTTTTAATTGTTATGACAAACATTGTATAAACGCAGTAGGTGTGCCTTACGCAACGTGATCAACCTTCCACAGTACAAAAACTGATGAGGACTAAAGCGAAACTCGAAATCCCGACTTAAGCATTACTAGTGCAATGCTCTACCAACTGAGCTATCTAGTCCGTTTGCATTGATAACTGTTGTGATCGATGTTTCATTTAGCCATTAAATTTGTGTGCGGATGCTGCGATTGACGAGATATTTCTCATTTTATGAAATCATTTTATCATAGACTGGGGTTTTGTAGTTAGTGGTAATGTAGGTAATGTAGTTTTTGCAGCAATTTCAAGAAATTCATTATATACATTGGAAACATATTTAATAATGTGTAGTGATTTAGACGGGGCTCCAGGTTCAAGGAACACTCGCAGTACGTTAATTTTTCGAAAAATAATTGAGAATCTTGTTATTGCATTACAACATCATACAGAATGAACACCTTGGTCCACAGATCTGACTCCTTGTGATTTTGTTTTGGGGGTACATAAAACAAAATGTTTTTGTCAATCCCTTTAAAAGGGCTTGAAATATGATATGAAGGTTATTGAGTATGTAATAACAAATTTACATGTTGTTTATTGTATTACCGTCAATTAAAAAAATGTATATTAAAAGTACACAGAACTTAGTTGACAAATGATTTTTAACCACTTTCTGAACTTTAAAGAAAATTTAACGTCTAGAAAAAAAAAATTGATATAAGGTACATTTTCCACTAACAAAGAATATACCGTTGACCAAAATTCATTTTAAAGCTTAGTTCGCCCAAAATTATGATTTAAGAAAATGACGTAATGTTATATCTGACGTCAAACTAGCTTTTGCGATTTAATTTATGCTTGAAACGTATTACAGTGTAAGTATGTTTAATCAACTTTTGAGACCGTAAAAACGTTTAAAATTACTGGTGCACTTAAATTGGATACAACGCAGATATAGTCTGAAAAAATTATGAAGTTTTTATTGTGATGAATTGAAGAAATGGCATTCAAAGATGATCAGTACAATCTCTTTTTACTTTTTTATCGATTAAGCAAGTTTTTGTTTTCTTCCTTTTTTCAAACATCTGTCTTTAAACAACCTGGTGTTTACTTTTATAAAAAAATGTATCATAATACCTGCAGTAGAATATCGACATTGTGGAAACCAGTGTTTTTTATAAAAATAGAATTTCTTGTCTTGCATAGTTAAATAAGCTGGTTTTTATATTGTTTAACGATACCTGCAAATTTTATTAGTGAAATATAAAAGGTTATGAGAAGCAGCCCTTAATAACATTTTGTGTCGTAAAAATATCATACTTTAGGTCAGTTAAAAGAAATTCACGAGAAAATATTGTATCGCTAGTGTGATGTCACGATTCACTTTCGTTATGAGTTTTTTAAAGCTTATATCTTTCCACATATTTGATATTATTGAATAAAATTTGCGAGTCGTTATATTTTACATAGGAGAATCGATTAATGTAAAAAAAACAGTATAGTGAATTTTTGACGTTAATTCTCCTTTAATACCTTGATTAAATCCTTGTGCATAATGAATGTTATCTTGTTGTGAAAAGGGACGTTTAACCCTATTAGAACTGGGCTTTTGAGAGCTCTCAGATGCTGGGGTGGGAGGACCATTTGGTCCCCTCTTTGTAATTCCTGAAAAAAATGGTGTTAACAATTTGAAATTTGGTACACATGTTTGTTATCATAAAATTAGTTGAAAATTAACGTCAAAATTTTTGTCAAAAAAATACAAAAAGTAGCCGTATTTTTGACATTTCATGCCGCCTTCATGGTCTGTCGCGGCTTAGGGGGCGAAACAGACTACGCCATGGAGGTTACCGCCTGATGAATCATCAACTGGTGTGGTATTCGGAAACCGAGCGATCGGCTCTCAGCTCACGAAGATCTGGTGAGTTTATCAATTCTTCTGAATCTCAATTAATATTTCTTTAATATAAGTTTTAAGATCTTCTTTTGCTAAATTTGCCTAAAATTACATATTCTTTTTTCTTGTATAATGACGTCATAACATGACTTCATAAATTTTAAATAGTTTTAATCAAGTTCTTTCAATAACAATAAAGTTCTTACAAAGTTTTATTCATATATCATTGGTAGATCAAAAGTTAATAAATATTAAAATATTTGCATTTTTGCAGTGATTTATAAGCAAATTCATGGGTGGTTTCAGTTAATGACTTATAGACTGTGATGACGTTATTATATATATTTGAAATTTCAGAATTATTTTTCTAATATATTTTTATGAAAACTCAGAAAGTTTCAAAGGATTTCAAAATTCAGGAAAAAGTTATACAACAAAAACCTTTAGGGGGACCATATAGGGGGACCAAATCCCCAGTTCTAATAGGGTTAAATGAGAGACACGGTGAAGGTTAATGCATGATAGGCTCTGAAATTATAATATGCAGTTCAATTCTTTAGTGTGTCTATACAGACATAGAGGAGTGTTAACATGGACTAGGTGTAGTGAAATCGACTTCAAACTGTTTTGTTAATTAATGTTTTGTGAGACTACGGAGATGTCAGACTAGAAGTATGTATAAGATTTGCCGACCACCTGTTATTTGTGTCATGGATGATGAATTTATATCTGGTGTGGAACAAATTCAATCAAACTTTCTTTTACAGTTTTTTCCACATATTGTTTATTACCGAAGTGCCTTGCCTGCAGAATTTCCAGTATACTAAAACCATTCAAATTTACCATTTTATGCTATTTACCAAGGCAAAGGGTCATGCACGTTTGATTCCTGGCGGTGATGATAAAATTATTTTTTTTTGGATCATTTTGCATACTGTTGTATATATAGTTTGTATGTAATGGCAACGGTGTAAATAATAAGTATATATGTTTAAGGGTTTCGATGCCGCCTCAGTATCGCAAGTTGCTATCAAAATATAAGAGTCTTTAAATAAAATTATTCAGTTCGTTTAATTGCTGTTTCATCGATTGTATTTATGTTGATTGTATACAGAGTATCCGGAAAAAAGTATCGACTATTATCGCTCTCTTTATAGTAGATTTTTTAATTTATGCAGGATACAAAATTTTATTTAATAAGCACACGATTGTGATAAAAAATACATAAAAACTTCTTTTTGTGTTATAAAAGCAGTTTATGATTGTTAATGGCAATAAAAAATGTACGCAAAGGTATTTCAATTTCATTGTCACTCAATTCACTTTTATTTAAGTTCTTTAGGAGGTGACATGATTTTGTATCCTGCATGAATTCAAAATAAAAAATCTACTAAGAGAGCAATACAAGTCGATACTTTTTTTGCGGATACCCTGTATAGAAGATTTTATACCATTGCGTAGTGAAACTTAATAGAATTAAAATACCAGGTTGAAACTTGTAAATAATTTCGGGTTCACAAAAATTCTACATAGTAATTTTTACTAATCTGCATTTTAGATGTGTGATCCCAAAATAAACAGAGACTCAAAAGAAACAGTCATATTCATTATCTGAACGGCAGATTCAGTTATTTTGAAATTCAAATATTAGACTAAAAAACAGAATGTTACCTTGTGAATCGAAATCTAACCTCCAATTGCTTTTAACCATTTTGTTTGAAGTCCCTTTTTCCTGGGTAGCAAATTTAAACACTTCTGTACTCTTCTTTACAAAATCGTTAGTCACCCACTCACAACATTTTCTGATACACAAACTCACTAACGTCTCTAAAAAACTTTCCATGCTTTACTTTATACGAAATCCCCTCATCTCTCTCAACTGAAATCCGTTTTTGGTACTTTTTTTATCTCCCACTCGTCCTTGCTACACTCATAAAGTACCTCATTGCTTTACAGCTTTGATGGACTTTCTGGCAAAGGTTTTTGTGTACTTACCAATCATAGATCCCCATATAGCAGTATCGACCAACAAAATCTTGTTAAACGCTGCTAAGACTGAATTTTTAATCTTTAAATCTCGTTATAGGTTTCTAAATTTTATTCCTTATCTGAAGGTTGGTGGAAAGCGAATTTATTCGAGTAAAAGTGTAAAATATCTGGGTGTTCATCTTGATGAACATCTAACCTGGCTACCTCATATTTCTTTTGTTGCTACCAAATTACAGAGAGCCAATGGGGCTTTATCCAAAATTCGTCATTATGTCCCCCTAAATCTTCTAACTAACATTTATTATGCTATCTTTAACTCGCATATGCAATATGCTTGCCAAATCTGGGGCCTTCGGGACAATACCATCACCCACAGAATATTAACATTGCAGAAAGCAGCTTTAAGGCTGATAACTTTCAGTGATCCCAGATCTCCTTCTTCTCCAATTTTTCTAAACCTTAATATTTTGAATTTTTTTGATTCTGTTGAAGTCCTTAACATTCAATTCATTCACAAATTTTTGAATCTCCAACTCCCTACTGACACCTTGAACACACTTGTACTCATGGTACAAGATCAAACACACTAGGACTTCTAATTGAACCCTCTGTTCGATCTACTCAATACGGTTTGTATTCCTTTTCTAGAGTTTCTACCATCCAATGGAATACTATACAGCGTCGATACACAAATCTTAATTTCTCTGAACTTAAACTCTCGAAACTTAAGTCAATTGCAACCAAATTCTACATGAATCAATATTAGGTTTACTTTTTAGATTATTATTTATCCTATTTCCTATATTACTTAATTAATTTATATATACTTGCCTTACTTATAACTTATATTTATATCATGTCTACATAATTATTTATTTTATTTGTTTAGTTTTATTGTTTTTTTTATTTTATAGGTGGCCTCTTCCTCGTTTAGCTATGCTTTTGATGGGATCTCCTACCAATCAAAAGCTTTATATTATAATTTTAACACGTGTTCTTTTATTTTGGTAAATAAATGTTTACTTACTTACTTACTTCTATAC
>JAUKWF010000650.1:0-11203 GCA_032356525.1 Eutonina indicans
CCCCCGAAATTAATTGAATTTTAAAATGTTAAGAAGTTTGCCTTCACTTGTATTTTTTTTGATAAACCCTGTATATTAAAAAGCTAGAAAAACATTCAATTTCACACAGACAAACTTTTGGATTGTTTTTTTAAGTACTTCAAAAAATCAAAAAGTAATTTTCCAATAATCAAAAAGAAAATCTGGTCATAACAGAAATTTTCAACATATAAATGTATAATATTCGAATCTACTGCAACATATGTTTTTCCACACAAAACATAATTTTACCACGTGCTATAAGTGTGCTTTTACATTATAAGGGTTATTGTTTAGTAATTTTACTCTCTTGCCAGAGAGCAGTGCCTTGTTTAACCAAAACCACTAAAAATATAACTATTGAAGGTTTTATTTTAATATGATCATCTTACCTTAATGTTTTATACAGTAACTGTTAACAATACAATTGAAGTAACATCAAACTTCAATTTATAAAAGAAAATAAAGAAGATGAATGAAACCAAATAATTTTTTTCTCCCGACTCGAACCCCGGATCCTTTTTGTTTTGATTTTAAATAGCTTAGAAACAGCATCCTACTTTCAATCGCGTAGCGTGATCACGGGGAGAAGTTATTTATTACCTGTGTATAAGACAGTTCCTGAGTAGAATGCGCGTCTACCGCACGCGTGACCGAGTGATATTTTATGTTTTTATGTAATCTTTCCCGACGGGGAAAAAGAAAGGAAGAAAATGACGAGGATGGGAGACGAGACGTTTACTACAACTTCAAAATCCTTTTTGAAAGATGTTATACCTATACTTGGAAAGCTTCCTTGTTTTTCATGAACCTGTATATGTTTTTGTGTCTTTTATTGAATCATAGAACCTAGCTCATAAAATCTAACTTACTTCAAGAGTGTCTTGTATGTTTACTATACAAGGAGTATAGACAGATAGACGACTTTCCGTTAGAGCTGTCCTTTTTGCTTGACCCTCACAAGAAAAAATACAATCCATTAATTGTTTTGGGACTTCTTAAATATTGCTGTGTCAGAAATATTTTAAATCAGGTTGGTTCTCCTGCTCCGTTCCTGCTCTCCGTTCTGGTTGGTTCCTTCTCAGTTCTGGTCGGTTCCTGCTTTGGGAACCCGTAGATGAATTTTTCTTAATTTTTTTTAAAAGATAGGAGACACTCCTAATTAAGACATATGTCCTAATCAAGATACTTTCCCTGACTGACAAAGTTGTTTCCAACAAAACACACAAATCTACGAATACCAATAACTACGATAAAGAAATGCAACACTTCATCTCCGTGCCGTAATGTTTTGTTAACCCTGTCTGCAAATCACGGTCTCAAAAGAGTAATTAAATAAATAGTCTAAAACCAACGAGTATTGTTAAGGCATGCAACAACGCTCCAAAATATGTACCGTAAAGCGGGGTGACGTTTAATTTTTTCGGATTCTTTTTGCCAACCATCCACACCAAAAACCCCCAAAAAATTAAAAAAATTCAAGAGATATTTGATGTTTTAGTGACTAATTCAAATCACCACAAGTGATTCACGTCACCCCGCTTTACGGTACGTCATCAAATATTATCTTTTTAGGAAAAAAGACATTTATTCTTGTTCAGTGTATGTTTGATATATATATATATATACTATCTAGATATGGAGACCTCTCCAATATAAGACATTTGCTAATCAAAGAAAAGCTGCAGTTCTTGCTTATTTGTTTGTTTTTGCAAATAGTTTTGGAAGCTGATATTTACATACAGTATGTTAACATTCAATATTATATGAGCAAAATATCAAAATTTGAAGACATTCTGCCTTTAAGTTACAATTCAGGGAATATAATTGGTAGATCTTGCTTTCTCACCTAAACAGCAATGCTTTCGTGCGGAAATCACCACCCCTCAATGTACCACCTCTGGGACAAATGTTAATACTCCCTGCAGTACAGTGTACAGTCATTGAAATTCCAATCAAAACGCGTTGGCAAATTTAATGCCAAGGCAAATTTCAAAATCAACCTTTTGCCTCTTCAGTTGCCTTGGCAAGCTTCGGCAGTTTTTTTAAAACAAACTAGTTATTGACAAGTAGTTGCATACTTTTTCATCATGCTCTCTAATATTTATCTGAAGACAGCCCACTTTTAATAAATTGCAAAAGTTTGTTGTATAAAAATATCTTTGCGTATTTGTAAGGAGTTTGCCTCTGCATTTGCCGAGTGCGAGGCAAATTTCAATGACTGAATAGAGTATTGTCTTTGCAAGTTGAAGGAAATATCAATTGAGACATCTACAACCCTGATACTATACAGAGTATCCGGAAAAAAAGTATTGACTGTTATGGCTCTCTTTAGTAGATTTTTAAATTTATGCAGGATACAAAATTTTATTGTTGAAGCACACGGATTGTAATAAAAATACATAAAAACTTCTCTTTGTGTTATAAAAGCAATTAGTTTGCTTTATGATTGTTAATGGCAATAAAAATGTACACAAAGGTATTTCGAATTAATTGTCCTCAATTCACTTTTTTTTTAAGTCCTTTGGGAGTTTTTGTGACATGATTTTGTATCCTGCATAAATTTATGATAAAAAATCTACTATAAAGAGAGCAATACAAGTCGATACTTTTTTTCCGGATACCCTGTATAGGAGCGATGCAAATACAGCTGCGTCCAAGAAATGTTCTGCATGTCAACAGCATGTCAACAGCATTGGAGAAAAAAGATACCTAGAGAAATGACCATGGTGTCTGCACATCACATGCCACAGAGAAATAATTAAACTAGCCTGGAACATGTGCTTATAGTTACCCTTATGGTTATGGAATGCAACAACTGTCTAAAAATGTTGAATAGATGTCGTTTACAGCAATTATTTTACTTGTGAGTGTATTTGAATAGGGAACTTTATTACCTTAAAGGTATTTAATTTTGCAAGTATGTACTTAATTTTGCGAGTGAAGAAAACTTTGGATTTTCGGCTATTTAATTTACAATGTACAAAATTTTGCAAATTGAGAAAAAGAAGGCATTCTAACACACACTATCTAATAAATTCATTGAACACAGTCAAATGAAAAAAAAAATTGGTTTCTTTCCATAATCTATATAACTACTTACTTTAGTACTAAACCAACACATGGATATATCAGAAAAAGTCTCAGATAAAAAAGACCATGCACACAAAGAGTTCCAATGTGATATGTGTGGCAACAAGTACAAATATAAACGCTTTTCAAATTTTAAGAACGATAAAATTCAACTGTGTATGCTCGAAGATGTGTTTTTTATGGACGATCCTTTCCAAGCTCGTGGCTCCATGCCTTTTATTGTAGGTGGTCGTTGTGTAGAGTGTTGCAATGCTGTGTGTGTTGCTGCAAAGTGTAGTATCTTTTATACGAAGAGATTTTGTTTGAGATGTGCTGAGAAGAATGTGAATTATTTTCCAAAGGAACTTCAGAAAGAAATCATGCCAACCGCAAAAACGTGATGTTGTTTTATAATAAAGTTGTTTATCTTTTAGAATTTAATTTTATCTTTAGAATTTATCTCTTTTTTTAGATTATAGCTTTTTTTCTTAGAATATGTATACCCTTATTTTACATTTAGTGAAAAATAATTCCCACTTCAAACAGATGTCCGATTTTTATTTATACTGTGTGCTTTATGGAACTTTCTGCTTTTTACAGTATGACTGCTTTATAGAGATTTCATAAATCATTTTCCTTTCTTTTAGTTTTGAAATATATTTTGGTGCTATCTTAATCTATTAACCTATATTAATGTTATATTTAAATGTAACAAATAGCTTATTGTTTATGTATTTGATTTCAATATTAAGTTTAGTGATGATAAATACATGAAGCTTTTGATTACTGCTATCTCTCCATGTGACTTGATGTTTTATTTGTTCAATTTGTAGTGTTATCATAGGTGACTCACAGAATAAAAATATCAACTCCAACTTTATAGATTAAGATATCATCAGGAAGTTTTAGTTTTTTTTAATTTTTATCTTATTAATCTTGGAAAGACTAGGAGAAGGGTGATTTGTTTCATCTTGTTTTTATGATTTATATATCATAATTTATGGTGTGCTAACACTAACACAAGTTCACAGAATAAAAAATAAAAATATCAACAAATTTTATAGATTAAGATAGCGTCAATAATTTTTAGGTTTTTAATTTTTATTATCTTACTAATCTTGGAATTAGTTTTCCATCTAGTTATATAAAATTGAATTTCACCAGCTTGATGCTTGACTGAATTTGAGTACCATACATTTGATTTTTTTTTTCTCAATAATTTTCATTGAATTCGCTGTAATATTTCTTTTATAGGCAGATAGATAAGTTCTCTAGGAAACTTTTTGTAAAAACAAGAATGGACGATTTTGGGGACGATTTAGATATACAAATGGATCGAATGCGAAATAGCACCAGACAACGCGCAGGAAGGAGTAATTCACAAAATGCTTCAAGTCTCATTGTTGATTATGAATCAGATACAGGTCTGTGATTTATTTTCGACATTTTTTGAAGTAATATTTGCATCATTTTTAAATTGAAGATGTGTAGTAAAAACAACACATCAGAATGTATGATAAGCATAATCTATTCTACTTACAGAGGCGGATCTAGAATTTTATTTAGGTGAAGAAAATATTGGAGAATGTTCTTTAAATTTTCAGAAATGGGGTTTAGTTTGCTAAAAGGGTGTCAGATATACGTATCATTTGAAGAAAAAATAGACATTTCTAGTTTTTCTCACAAAGCAAAATCTTCGATTTACTACTTTTCAATTTTACTAATCATAAATTGGGTTAATAATATTGTCTTCAGTTCAACACCTTAGATCCCCCCTGACTTACTTGCTAGCCGACATCGACACCTTGCGTTGCCAGAGTCGTGAGTTCTTAATATCAAATACAATGAAACCACCGTTTAAGTGTCAGAGAGATTTAAGGTTTTCCTTAGGTCTATGATGGCTCTTAGAAACATTGATTGCACTCCGGTTATGAAGTGTAATCAATGCCAAGAAAGTTATTTCTGAAGCTAGCCTCGATCTGTCAAATTGAAAACTCTGACTGTTATCCTTTTTAGCCCGATATTCGCCCGCTTTTGATACATTGATTCACTCGGAAGAACTGACTCGTGTATCAAACATTCATTTTTTGTAAATTTCATTGTAGACATGGACTCTGAATTGAGTACGATCGACGAAGAAGAAGATGAAGGAATGGACAGCTCGGATACTTCTGACGATGACATATGGTATAATGATGGTAACCTATCTGCGGCTTCGTCTGATTCATCACTAGCTGATTCATACATTGGCGAAGGTAGGCCGGGGCGGATACGGAATTTAAATTTATCCTTACTCTAATCTATAAAATGATGTGTATCTATCTATAATAACATACATAGAAACAGCTATAAGAAACACTTCACTCACAATTTCACCCCTGCTTGAGCAGTATGAACGGGGAGGCTGCTCAATTTAAAACTTTAAAAACCTGGAAAAATGGTCTTTTTAAAAAAAACTCAGGGAAACTCTGAGAAACTTTTTTTTCATCCACTTGTCAAGTTTGACTGAACTTTTTGTTACAACAATTATTTGTTTTCTATTTAACACTGTTTTGAATTTTCTTGAATTTCAAACACAACTTTTTACATGTAACATGTCGAATGCCTTAAACATACATCTGTGTAAGCTGTTGTGTGAACCCTGCGACGGTCTTGATTAAGTTGTGGACGTCTTTAGAATGTACGTTATGGCAAACGCTGCAGTTCTACCTTATTTTTTTTTTACTTTTCAATAATAGTAATTATAACATGTAACAAAAAAATTCGAACTTCCCATTATGACGTTAAAATGATGATGAAGTATTGTCTATAGATATATGTGATATTCTACGCGAAAAAGGGAATCTCAAATGAGCGATCACAAAAGCATTCACGTATCGTAGGATCGCTCAAGTGAATGATTTAATTGCTCATTTGTGAGCACTCGTACGAGTGCTTAAAAAATTGGTATTCCCCTTTTCGTGTGTTATGTCACATATATAATGACGTAGTGACGTTTATTCGCGTATCAATTTCAATATTTTACAGGAAGTCTGCAGTCTTATTCGCGTATCAATTATCAATTTCAATATTTTACAGGAAGTCTCGATATCTCAATATTACGCTTAGTATCTTCAAGAAAATAATTAATATATGAAATTCTTACCCACGAAAGAATCCCAATGCCCCCATGTTTTATAAAATCTATCATTCATAGCTAATTAGAATAAATATTCTTTCCTTGTGCAATGTTTTGGAGGAGTAATTTCCAAAAAGAATCTACCGCAAAAGTACAAAAAAGTCTTTCTCCTGTCTTGATTATTTTATGTAACTTTTTAATCTTTCAATCTTATAGGAGCGTCCAGTGATTTCTTCGAGGTAAGAAAATGTTGTGGTCTATAATGTTAAAGAGTAAAAATATATTATCTCGTGTTAGAGAAATCAGAAAATATCTGGAAAACTTTTCGCATAGCTGCTCCAGACCCTGGATCATAACTTAAGCAAATCTTTTGTCTTTTTTCTGATAGAATTGGACTTTCGTGATCGATTTTAGGAAGCAAGCTTCTAGAAAATAGTTTTTGAAAGTTGTTTGTATTCAACTAACCAATCAGTCACAAATGTAACTTAGTTATGCAGTAATTTTTAATTGTTTATTTTAATTTTAGTTGATGAGTCAGCATTTGGAGATGTTCAACCATGACGCGGATTCATTTTTCAGAGTATCGCTTAGGGTGAGATTACACTGTTCTTCTTATTACGTGCGAATAAATTTTAAATGTCTAGGCACTTAATAGTCTTAATAAGGTTTTTAATTTAATTGATGAAAGCTAGTTGAATTTGAATATTTGACGTGTTAGTATGTCAGTATATCACAACCTTTTAGTAAAAACACATCTTAGCCATTTTTCTCAGACACGCGGATAAAATTTGCGGTTTTTGCACTTTTTCTATGAAATTAAACTAACCCCACTAAAAAAATAGTTTACAAAATAGGGTAAGTGTGACCTCGAAAATGAATGCCCGCAATATTTCATTTATGCAGTCGGTCCTGGCTTTAGATAGTGATAATCTATTGGTATATCTTTTGATTCTGTAGACACTTTATGAAACACTGATGGAGTTTATGGAAGAAAAAGTTGGACCTACACCAACAAATATCCTACAATCACTTCCATCTGTAAAAGTTACTCTCGCACAAATAGGTAGGTGTAATAACTACCGCTGTCTTTCTTATCGGGCATTCATTGATGACATTCCAGAAAATCTTTGTCCACGATGTTTTGGATATACAGTAGACTCCCGGTTATTCGAAGTTCCAAGGGGGATAGAAATTTACTTCGAATAACCGAATGTTCGAATAATTGAAGATTTGAACCAGGTTAAGAAAGTCCAAGGGGAATAGAACTTTCCTTCGAATAAGCGAAATATTCGAATAAGTGCAACTTCGATTAACCGGGAGTCTACTGTATATATATTATTGTTATGCAGTTTTAATTATTTAACAATATTGCGATAGAGATGGAGATGGAGATATTTATTCTGTCTACACATTATTGACAATACAAACGACAAGGAAACCCTAAAAACTTAACAGAAGAAGCGGCCACTGTGAATACTCTGTTTTTGCTGATTTTCTCAGAATAATTTAAAAACTCCCTGATCTAACCATATAACCATTTATTGTAATATAGTGGCAATCCGCCCTGCAATTTTTAATTGCAACTGCAATTTCGATTTTTCATTTTCTAGTTTTGATTGTACCTTATTATATATTATTAATATTTTCTGTACTGAATGCTCTTTCGTTGTTTTTAATGCTTCTTTTTGTCTATTTTACTTCAGCATCGAATGCTACTTGCGCAATATGTTTTGCTGAGTACGAACAAGACGAAGAACTTATCAAACTACCTTGCAACCATGACTACCACAAAGAATGTATACATAATTGGCTCAAGTTGGTACGTTTTTTTTTATTGGACATAAGTTCGTGATATCGGTCCTTAAATTCACGGAAATTTTGATTGTAAATTCATTACTATACCTTTTTTTGTAACTTCATTTCATTGTTTATTTTGTGGATTACTGAGTGGATGAGTTACAATTATCCAAAAGTAAAATTTCCTAATAGCTTGAAGGTAGCCAAAGAGAAAGTCACCTGAACCAAAGCTCATTAAACCGTAAAATTTGCTTTTCTTCATAAAATGCTATTAAAATGGCTTCCACTTGTGTGAATCTAATAATTTTAATATTAGAAGTCTTTCTCTACAGAAAAAAACAACTGTTGAAAAGCTCATAGAATCTTATTCATCGTTTTTAAGTTTCAAGGGAATTTAACTTCAATTTCACCTGTATTATGTTAAATTTCGCGGATATAGCTACAATACTCTTAAAGTACGGTGGATGCACTAGAGGAGGGATTTTAGACTTCATGACATTTTATCTAAAATTTACTCTCCTCATCTAGTTGAGTATCGTTTTGTATAAGAGGGATTAGTTGTATTGATTGTATGTTACAGACCAGACATTTTTTATGGGGCATTTTGAGTGTTCACGATATTATAATTATTATTAAATTTTCTGAGATTTCGCTTTATTTAAAAGAAGAATAAAATATATTGTTAAATAGACACTGTGACCAACAATTCTATATATTTTTTAATCATGACATCGTCAGGTCTAAAATCATAAAATAAAATCAGTTTAAAAACAGATTAAAACAAATTCATACACTATATACAACAACACTCGCTATTATACAAATTTACAACTGTGAACTAAAAATATAGATAAATGGATACTTATATATGGATACTGTGACCAACATAAGCATAAATGCTTCAAATGCCACAATGTTTTTAAGCTATTTTATATTTATTTTTTCGTTCTTTCTTTGTTAAAGAAATCAACGTGTCCCACATGTCGTTTGGATTTGGTGAAACCAGAAAACAGCGCCGGCGTCGGCGACAGTAGTAGTCGAGTCCGCAATGACAACAATATGGCTGTCGAAGATATCGATATATCTGATATTGATTCACTTCTCATCACCAATAACACCGCAACACCTGATGACAATGAAGGGGGCGAAGGGGGTAACACTACATCTACCTCCAATAACCTTTTAAACGATTCACGAGCTTCTTCTACGAACAGTATACTATCAACAACCACTGATAATTCAACCAATCAATCTTCACCGTCTACATCGTCATCTATAACATCTCTTGCGTCAACCAACTCGTCCGCCTCCTCCTCCTCAACTGGTAGTAATAGTAGTAGTAGTGGAAGCGAGTGTACAAACGAACTCAGGCTATTCAGTCGTAGCTCATCACCGTTAACAATAGACTCGAATAGTAGTGACGATGCGACGTCATCAATCTACAGCTCCAAAGTGTCGGTTGTTTCGTTAACGACGTCGGAGGAGGAGGAGGAGGAAGAATCTTCGTCGAAGTCGACGTCGACGTGTTCACCGCAGAACAACAAGCGTCAAATAAATTCAAACACGGTTATTAAGCATTTACCGGCGAAACGCAAAACCATGGAAACTGAGATCTGGTGATTATGAAAACTAATGCAGCAGCAGACGAGGTGATCTTGAATGTCAAATCGGTGGACGTTGAATGGTATTAAGGGCGCTTTCCACTTACGGTAGTTTTGTTCACCGACCAAAGCGCCCGTGTTACGCGCATGCGTAAAATTAAAATTACGCAATTTTTTTCGTGCGCTTTTGTTCGTTTTTTAAGTTGAAAATCTTCAACTCCCTCTGACGATCAAGCGAATGCGCTTTTTCAAACGGGTGCTTTGGTCGGCGAACAAAACTACCGTAAGTGGAAAGCGCCCTTTAAACCACCCAGCTCTGCAGCACACAATGCCATTTCAACGTCTCAAACAATACGTCGATTGTTTATTTGGGTGTTGGATGATGTATACAGGGTATCCGGAAAAAAGTATCGACTTGTATTGCTTGCTCTCTTTAGTAGATTTTTTAATTTATGCAGGATACAAAATCATGTCAGTAAAACTCCTAAAGGACTTAAAATATAAATGAATTGAGTGACAATTAATTTTTATTGCCATTAACAATCATAAACCGACCTAATTGCTTTTATAACACAAAGGGAAGTTTTTATGTATATATTTTTATTACAATCGTGTGCTTCAACGATAACATTTTGTATCCTGCATAAATTAAAAAATCTACTAAAGAGAGCAATAACAGTCGATACTTTTTTTCCGGATACTCTGTATACTGTGTGCCATCTGCACAGAAAAGCAAGAATGTAAAATCTGGTGATACTGAAATTAATCTATTAGTCACCTAGTCTACGACGTCATTTCAACGTCCAAACAACGTTTTGTGGTGAATGTGTACTGGACATTGAATGGCGGATTTAACACTTGGTGACGATGCAACTAATGTCCTATGTAGTTACGAGTTAGAAATTCCCTAAATTATCCCTGTGGTCAGGCCCTATTCTATAAGGAAAGGGCAGCATCCTATACTCGTAAAATAGCAGGATTTGTAGACACTATTATTTCAAAGCTATTTTCTAAAAAAGGACACTTTCGTGATTGATATCAGGAGGGTAACGTCTGGTAGTCGGACGCACTTTTTTTCTAGAATAGGGCCTGGTGGTGAAGTTATTTTATTCCCGACCGGTCAAGTCCTTAAAAATATCTCCTCCACCTTTTGAAGTATAGGTATCACCCTGTAAATCAATGAAACGTTGCTTCTTCGTAGAGATTTTTTAAAAAAATCCTATATAGACCTATTGATGAAGCTACCCAACATTTTAGCTTAGATCGTCATATCAACATAATAACGACATTGCGAATATTATATAGGACGTTATTTGAACTTTGAAATGACGCTCGAATGCTATTTGGATACTTCAATTTACAGTCTATATTTAGACTCACCTAAAACCTTGTTTCGAGTTTACATAAATTTTCATTCAACTCGAATTTGAACAAGGTCATAGTCCCAACCCATCGAAGTGAGGTTCACAACGGTCTTGGAAACATAAGTTTGATTTGTTGAAGTAGTTTCTCTTCGGTCGACTTTTGTAAACGCTTTAAATGGTTCAGGAAAACTCACAGCTAGCGACCGGCTAATAACAATATTTTTTGCCCATAA
>JAUKWF010000651.1:0-11200 GCA_032356525.1 Eutonina indicans
ATTTCGCGGTTTTTTGTAAAAACCGCGAAAACCGCGAAATTTAATCCACGCGAAATTTTATCCACTTAAGGTAGGTATCAATACATTTATAAAAACAAAAGGTCAAAGTATCGTGTTTGTGGTTCACTTGTTGTGTTCATCAAAAACATTAAAACATTATTCACCGAATATATGGCATTACAATGAAGTTAATTACAGCATCATAAGAAAATTGCAATATGATCGATTTTAATAACAATCTTTTGTGAAATTATATTCTGTATAGAGAAAGTCGATGATGTCTTAAGCCTGATACATACCTTATACTCAGTAACTAAATGGATGAAGGAAAACGATATTTTATAAAAGATGGCCCTGGTACATGAGACAGTATTTCATTTTGGTTTATACCGATGTATTCTTAGTAATTTCATTCCGAATCACATGTTGTTTATTGTAGACATGGAAAGAATTTCCCGATCGTTTAGTTGGATTCCCTGCTCGGATTCATGTTACGCACCCTAAAGAATTGATCAACGGCAAACGATTACAATATAAATATGAATCAGAATGGAGCAATTCAGTTTCCATGGTATTAACGGGTGCTGCGTTCTACCACCAGGTAAGATACTAGCTTAAGAGTTACCTTCAGGTAATATTTGTGGATATTTTTTACTGATATTGCGTAGGTGTTATTGTTTTTAAGTGTTTGGATAAACTTTCGTAGATATTTCCATACTAATTGTAGTTGAGAGCTTTGTGTTGTTTTTGAAAAGACATTACCAAAACAACTCCGTATATGTTGTGTGTCTGCTGCTAGGCTATTTACGTTGTTACAATCTTTATTGTATAAGAAGGATTTTCAATCATTTCTAACTTTCGTTAAGGTGTACAATCATTGGTTCACGTACAAATTACCATTGAAAACAATTAACTACATAGACGAGAAGATGAACTGTGAAGATATTGGTATGAATTTCCTCATCGCAAATCTTACAGGAAAAGCACCAATCAAAGTAAGTGTCTAGCCACGTCGTTGAAAAGAAGCAGTAAAGCGCAACTGGAGAGGTCACTGTTCTTAGTATATATAGTTTATCATATACTACATGATTTAAGAGAATAAAAAATGTTTCATTTAAAAAGCTAAATTATCTGAAGAATGTTTCTATTCAAAGATAGGTTCTTGGGTACTCAAAGATGAAGTCTTAAGTGATAATTAATTGACTACCATGTCAATCTAGTGACATTTAGTGTTAGAGTTGAAGGTGGTATGGGGCTGGGGCTTTTGATTGCCCAAACCCCTCGCCTGTCATAAGACGTATTGTGCAGGGTTTAATGAACTCGTTATTATTTTTATTGAACCAGGTGACTCCCAGGAAGAGATTCACATGTGCTCAATGTCGTCGCAACGATTCACTATGGTCGGAAAGCAGTCATTTTATAAAACGTTCCGAATGTCTCAGTGTTTTCACGCAGCATTTCGGTAAAATGCCTCTCGAACCGGTAGAATTTCGTGCAGATCCGGTTCTTTTTCAAGAAGCGGTACCAAAAGATCTGATGGCGTATCCGGATGTTGGAATTGTGTGACGTTGATGTTCTTAGAATAGTTAATATAGGGAAGCATATGAAGAATGAAGAAAGAGAGTTCTTCATTTGACAGATAACTATTTTCGGATGAGTTTTTTAACTGTTCGTTATTCATTTTAATCAACCAATCACAATACGCTATAATTTGTTGTTTTAAAGTTGTGTCGACTTTAACGATAACATATTTTTTAAAACTACACTTCGTTCAGATATCAGTTAAATATTAATTATATATTTTTAACGTTTTTATTCATGTACGTTTTTTTTATAAGCTAGGTAATCTGAAGATTTTGCTAATTTGAGCCTGCTCAAGTATTAACCTTCCTGATGGTAAGGTTTCTTAAGGAATTGTTTCTTTTTGAAAAATTTTAGTAGATAAGGTTGATATGTATATATCACGATAAATCTTTTTGCGTAAAGCATAAATGGAATATTAGAAGTAATTATGTAGTATTTTTTGCTGAACCTTACTTTTGTAAGGCTTTGTTCGGTTAAAAAGTAATTTTTGAATTTCTTAATATTAGCAATACATGACTCTTGATATATCGATATAACCGGTAGTGTTTTAATGGTTTATTTCGTGTTTTGTGTTATCTATTATCTATTATTTATCTTTTGTTATGAACCCGTTAAATGTCCAGTGAAGAGTTAGAGAGATCTAAATGACCAGGACCACACGATGCAGGGGTTTTTCTTTTCAACAATACAGGGATTTTTTTCAGGATTCAGACAGACTCTGTCAACTTTGACTTGTTTGATTTTTTTGGATTTCTTCAAATTATAAAATAATAATTTGTAATCGTAGAGAAGAATTCTTTCTGAAAATTTTGCATATTTGCATTTTGCAATTTGCAATTTCCCCCCTCAACACAATTTTATTCAGGAGAAAAGTGCCTTAATCGGGGTATTTTTCAGGGAAAATGAGATTTCAGGGAAATTTTTGTCCAGGCCTTCGTCTGAACCCTGTCAGAGGTTTGCAATGGAGAAATACTTGCAAATTTCGTAATTTCAACATCTTAACGAATGATTTTGGAAGATTTTATCATCTATCAATAGTAAAGATAGCTCATTATTGTATTCTGATAGTGGAACTACCGGATAAGTTTGTTAAACAAACATCTTTGCGTATCCTTTTTTTTGGGCTGGATTCACTCCTGTTTTTTATATACATTCTTTCTTTACATTTAATTGATTTTATTGGTTATAGATTAATTTTATGGGTGGGTTAAGAAGTATGTCCAAATTACAGAAAGGAGAGTGAGATGAGATTAAATGGTCGTTAGATATCAAGTATACCGTATGTCCGGATGAAAAGTAGCCCCAAGTTTTAACCATCTAAAACATTGATATAAAGCTGAAAATACACGGTAACACTCTCTTGTTGTAATCTCAATTGTTAAATTGGTGTTTTTTTTTTAAAATTGTGTTAAGTTTTACACGGAAACATTTTTTATGATTTTATTCTTAGCAGTTAGTGAAAACAATACATTCACACTTTTAAACAAAAGACAACAACATCGTCAAAAATTGTTTTAATTGATCATTATGAAGTTAATGACCGTATCGGAAAAAGAAAAATTAAATATTTCTGAACTTATTCATTTTCAGATAACATTTCTTATATTTTTGAATAGCCAAGAAAAAGACCTATCTAATGATATATAAATCGCACAAAATAAATAGCTATGTCAAAAGCTATATATGGTTAAAACTTGGGGTTATTTTTTATCCGGACATGCGGTAGGTTGACTTTTTAATTGCATTTTACTCTCCTCATATCTAGTTTTCCTAGACCACTGTATTTCCTTGATTTCAAATATTATGTTTTGTTATTTTAACTTAATTTTTTTTATCTTAGAATTGTTTTTCATGTATTTATGAGAGAAAATTTTATATAAAGCTGTTTATATGAAAATTGTTTAAATATATAAATATTTATGTAACACGAAAGATAATGATTACAATGTAAAATGTGTGTTATCCCTTTAAACAACAACAATTGACGAAGTAGAAGTAAATGATCAACATGTCGAAGAAATGGAGCACGTTAAAATGGTTGAAATCATCACCAAAGCTAAAACACAACTCTAGTAAGTAAAGTATAATAATTAGCGTACTTGTCATTGAACGTACGAAATCTGTGACGTTAATGGGTCGGTCGGTCGGAAATAAAAATGAAAATTAATAAGGTTTTTTATCAAGACGATGACCAAAAATCACCTTCCCTTTACTGTCTTTCATCTCGTGAATTGTTTATTAGCATTATCCGTCTTAAAAATACTCAATAGGGGTGTTTCCTCCCTCTCCTTCTGAGTGAACGTACTTTTTGGATGTCACCTAAGAATTTTCACTGAATTTCTTATTTTAATTCTTTTTTACTTAATGTTTTCGTACATTTATTTTAATTTCGTATTCCAAAAATATCGGGTCGGTCGCGCTCGCACAACAACTAATTAAATTGGTCTCGCCTAACACATTTTCGACAATAATGTAAGTATATTAAGGTTAGTCTCGTTAAGTATTATATATCATATTTACAGGGTGTCGACGTTATACAAGTCAACATAATGTACTTTACTCAACAATGAGTGCAAGAACCATATTTTGGCTAGGGTTTGGCTGTTATACGTAAATCCTATTTATGATTTATTTCACGTAAGGAGATAAATGTTAAAAAGAGTTTTTCTCCTTCTTGCACACTCTGGACGCACTTATTCAACAAATTATGGACACACTCACCCAAATAAATTCTGTTCTGCCTTTTGTTTAAGAAATCAAACACCATCTTATTGTCGTGAAGTGGTGAAGCGAAAAGCGAATCTGAATAGGATCTAACACCTCGAGCTGTTTTAAAAGAAAGTTCGCTCTAATGTTTACTACATTTTATGTCAAACAAAAAATATATAGTAGTTTCCTCGCCTTCACAATAAGGAGGATGGTGGCGGCTTTTCATATGTCGCAGATATAGGAAAAAGAGTTTCTTTTCGGATTCCGCACTTGTAAAAACTGGTTTTTACGTTATACGAATTTCTCAGTTAAGACATGTAAATTTGTGGAATGCTTATCTCGCATTGCTGAGTTACCGTTAAGTTTTTCATATAAATGATTTTTAATTTTTATGCATCTGACGAATAGCGACGAAAATCAACGCCATCACGAGAAATTAACAACGCCATCACGAGAAATCAACAACGACATCACGAGAAATCAACAACGCCATCACGAGAAATTAACAACGCCATCACGAGAAATCAGAGACGCCATCACGAAAAATCAACAACGCAGTCAAAAGAAATTACGGAAAATGCAAGTCGGAATACAGCACACGAGTTCCTACGCACGAGGTATTTTCGAAGACAACGAAAACCATCTTATAACTATTATGTTTATATTAGATATTTTTTTGTAAACCAGGTTGATTTAAAGATGGGAGTAATTGTATACTGAAGGAATCTCAAAGGTTTTTTACCCCTTAGGGGGAGCTCCTCCATAAACCGAAAAAAAAACAGCACAGCGAAACACACCAATCCAACTAACCAACAAATTGTTGTTGTTTTCTGTGTTTTATCAATAGGATGTGAAAAGAAATATTAAGACCGAGACGACTGGGTGTCAGATCTTTTTTCTACGCCCGCGCCTTTAGAGCGAAGCGTATCGGGCAAGTAGGATACGGTGCAACGTATATAGACTAGCAGACTAAGAAAATGCCGTTACGGAGTAAACCATAGCCTACCAGGCTAATTTTGACTTGATTAATGATGCTTTTGCTAATATAATTATTCATTTCAAGTTAATGAAAAAGCAGTTAAATTATTAAAATAACCAGTAAGTTTGTCAGCAGAGTTACGCACGACGTCATATTAACAACATTATCTGTGTAACATTGTGTGGTCAGTGAAGTCGTTTTGGTTTGGCTTGGTCGTTTGTTTTTGTAATACATTGCTGAGTTTGATGTTTGTTTTTGTTGCTGGTACGTTGAAATTCGATTCCTGGAAGTTTTGATGAAGATTGTGATATATCTGTCAGTTTATGTTTTTGTGTAAACTTTTCACAATGCCATCGTTGTTAAAAACAGAGTAGAGAGAGAAAGTTGTTGAACAATTTGTTACGAAAGAAAATGTGCACTCTCTTCGTAACTTTCGGTGTTTCTGTAGTAGAAGGCCTAGCCGGTAGTGTACTTCAGAATTACAGGCTAAACGATCTAGCCTCATCGTCGATTTATGATGAGGGTGATGAATCAACGCAATTACTACCAGACTCTTTAGTAGCCTTAAATCAGAGAGCATTGGAGGATTTTACGGAAGACGATGATATATATGAAGAATTTCCGACCGATGTTGACCGGTGTCAAGAAGAAAACATTTCACTAGATTTTCAATGGAAAATGCAGCGACCACCCTGGACCACGTGGTTAGCTAAATGTTTCTGGTCTGCGTTTTCGATGGTTGTTTTTTGTGGCTTCATGATCGGTGCCGTAACAACCGCACTCATGTTTGTGGACATCAACACAGCCGACGTTTGTTATGATACACATTGGGACATTATCCCAGTGGTCGTACAGCGTGTACGCGTTGCAGCAGCTGTGGTTGAAGGTTGGGTGCTCCAATTCTTTCACATAATCACCATGTTGTTTGTGTTCGGTTTCCGGTTGATCGACCGATTGCATTTGTTAAATATCAACCTAGTAGCAGCTTTCACTGATTCTGTGTTCCGCTTATTTTTGCAGTTGTTCGATTCTTACGGTTTGTCAGGAATGACTTTTCCGCTAAACGCTATTTTCGTCGGAGTCATGGTTTTAAATAGCTACATCATATCACGACATTACGTATTGAATCTAAAAAATCGAATTATATTAACATTTCAACTGGGTTCTCAGTTCATGCTTGGTACCATTACGCTATATACTACAGTTTATTTGTTGATACCGTGGTTCATTCAGTTGGATCCAATCCCTCAAGCCGTGGTAGCAGCAAGCGCGCCCATCTGCGGAGCTGTCACTAAAGCTGTCTCAAGAATCGCTATTCAAAACATCTCACATGTTAATCATCCAGGAACATCGTACGTTCTTGTGATCGTCGTGTACGCCGCGTCCGCGCTGGTTTACCGCACGCTTCAAGCGCAAATCGAAGAGTTTTACTTGTTCGTGTTGCTGTCAGCGGCTCATGCTTTGGTTGGATTCTTAGAACGCTTGTCGGTCGTATTGCGCGACCATTTCTACATCTGGTTCTACAAGCGTGTGCTAAAAAGGGAACATTTCCATTCTTATGTTGGTGCAATGCGAACGCCCCGAACACAGCGCTTAGTTGCAGACATCACTATTTGTAATATCATTCATGAAATCACAGCACTTATATTTACTAATGCATTCGTGCAGTTGTACGCTCTGCAAGTAGTTATGAACGAATATCGAGTACCAGTTGGAAGTGTTGAGATTGTGAATGACTTTGTCATCAGAACATTGGTCGCACTTCTTATCGAGTTTATTTTCACTGTGTTCAGTATATTTATACTAACGTGGTTCATGAACATCCCTATACTCCGAGTGTGGCGAAAAAACTGGAAATCATTACTTCTCACAAATTTGTTTACACTGGCAATTTTAGTAATATACACAACTGAGTATTTAATCAAAGTTGTTGGTTCGAAGTATGAACACTTGAAAGAAAAGACAAACTCAACGAGATGTGATCCATCACGACTTCTGTTTTTTAGTTGATATCACACGAGGGGAAGCAACAAAACTTCTTTAAAATATTTAAAAACTAGAGCAATCAAACGACATCACTTCAATGTCGAACAAACGTTCGTGGTTTCAGGAGCTGCAGCGACAGGGGAGGGTGTCTGCTGAGTTTAAACAAACAGTTTTTAACTTTATTAAAAGCTATCTTGTTGACTTGCGACATTTATAAATCTTGAAAAGTCTTTTGTTTTTTTACTAATTGTAAAATATTTTTATATTTTCACAGAATCATTTTCTTCGTCAAAATAACATTCATATAACGTGTATAAAGGCTGTTGACTAAATTTTGATTATGAAAATAAAGATGAAAGTCATACCCTGTATTTGAAATGTTGTATAATGAAACATGGTTGTCACAATCAGTGAGAGTCAGTGACAAAAGTGTCATTTACACCTTGGTCAGGGAGATAGACTCAAGTTGAAAGATTTTATTTTCAAACTAACAAATCAACTATAGCTTTTAGAATGCCAAACTTTTCTCAAAATTATGACAAAACTATGGTCAGGCCTCATGTAGATAAATATTTGTCTTCTTTTGCTGAGCGTAATCATAATAAAAGCCACATGGCTATAAACGGTAGCAGCAACATAAAACACCAATTAAAAGAAATAGTAAAAAAATTGATGTAGCCAATTCTATCAGAAATGTAAAAATAGCTTACACATAAAACATAATTGCAATCAACAGTTAATTCCATTTACAATTAATTAACTGATTTTCCTTCATAATATTGCATGCTTAATAATCAGAAAGCTCAATAAAGTTGTGTTCCTAAAGTCCTCTTCCAAGCCATTGTTCCTACATAACTCCCATCTATCTGGAAAATTAATGTGATGCTGTTAAAGAGTTAGCACTTTTCATCCAAAAAGCATGTAATTGCATACCCTAATTTTTAAGATAAGATTTCATTACAAACAACAGAAGAAATTTAGCGAAACTAAACTAAACTAAACTTATTTTTGCATTTGGCTGGAAAATCGTTGCGGGAGAATCTTTTTTGAAAAATCTTGAAAATTTTTGAATTTTTTGAAAAATTTTGCCCGCCTCGCGTGAAGAAAAAGTATAAGCTTAGGTCCTAGGCAGAAATGTCTTCTTGAAGGTAGTAATAGTAGTACCAAGGCAAAACCAATACGGTCTCCGCTTTTAGCTGCTACCGTAATAAACAATTTGAAAAAACTCAACACAACCTTAGAAGAAGCAATGCTGGCCGCATTGGATAAAAAGACCTGGAATATTTTTTTCGAATATTTTTTTTGTTCAAGAATAATGATTTGACTCGAAAAGCAAGTTTTGAGAAAATCAACTTTCAACACTACAAAACTAGACAGAAATGTTATATCAATGTAAAGATAACGTGTTATCCCTTTTTCCTTTATGACCCACGAATATTTTTCCCATATAACGTTAAAAAGACTAATCTAAAAGAGTTATTATTTCATTAAGTACCTGTTTTCCCGTTATTTCATTGAATACGGTTTTTCCGCTATCTTATTATACTGAATCCGGGTTTCCCGTTTTTTTTTTCAAATCGGTTATTCCATTATGACATATTGAATCCCGTTAAAAAGATACTAGTTGTTGAAAATAGAGAAAAAAACGGGGAAGTTCGATTAAACACGAAAAGTTAGATAGTGAGCAATTTACTAAGGGGGGTAATTTTTCTGAGGGGTTATTTTCCGGGGGGAAATTTTATTAGGGCAATTTTCCAGAAGTGATTTTCTGGGAATCTGAAAAGAGCTTGCGTTTTATTGTGTGAGGTAGAATAAACCTTCCGGTGGTGTATTCTGGTAAAGTTGACAACATTATTGACTTTTTAATTGTTTTCTGTAATTTTTTATAATCAAGAAAACATGCAAAAAAACATTTTCTTGTATGACTACGCTGCTATTCCACGACTCGAATTACAAATCACTTTGTTATGTTAGCTTTTTGAGTATTTAATCATAGTTGTTGGTTCAAAGTATGAACACTTGAAAGAAAAGATAAATTCAACGAGTTGTGATCCATCACGACTTCTGTTTTTTAGTTGAACCACAACTCGGAAAAAATTATGGCCCGCGAATATTTTTTAACTACTTTGACTTGCGAAAACAAATACATGCAAACTTTGAAACTATGTACAAATACAGTAGACTCCCGGTTATTCGAACCTGCACTTATTCGAATATTTCGCTTATTCGCAGTAAAGTTCTATTCCCCTTGGACTTTCTTAACCTGAACTTATCCGAGCATTCGGTTATCCGAAGTAAATTTCTATCCCCCTTGGAACTTCGAATAAGCGGGAGTCTTCTGTATGAGATAACCAGTTTGTTTGAGAATTTCGTGGTTCCCGAAATTTTTCGCAGAAAAAATCTTTGCGAAAATGATAACAAACTGCAAAACCTCCGACATTTCTTTCTGCGAGATTGTTTTCCTATACTTAACGTAGGTGAAATGAGGAAGCAACGGTTGACATCTCAAAATAATTGTAATATTGACTAGATTTATTAAGAAGTTTAAAAGGAAAATACGACTATTATTACACTAGAAATGAGGTTTGTTATGATTTCGCTCCTATTTGAGTTCGACCCAGTCCTCGAATGCGCAAAATTCATAATGGCTGCTCTTACGGCTAAATTGGTGTATTGTTTTCTTTTTTTAAAAAATTATACTTTTGGCCAGGTTTTCTAGGCCTGTCCGAACCCTGAACAATATGAGCAAAGCAAAGTAATCTAAAAGGCAAGAGGAAAATATTCCTATATCCTGGAAAATAAATCAGTTTTATTTTGACTCCAATCAGATTTTTTCAGCCACCTTGATTGCAAAAACACTTTTTTTTCTAGATTTTCCAACACCATTTAACCACCACTCTGGTAATATTATAAGTTTAAAGTTGATTTTCTGGAAGATAATTTAGCGGGCATTCGGACTACCGATTTCGATATTTTTTTAAGGAATAATAGTTCGTTGATGACTCCTAAATATTTTTGATGATAGAGACATTCATAATACTTTAAGGGGATTAAATTAGATTAAATTAATTTAGATTTGTTTCTATTTGGATATAAAGATATAGATTACTTGAACAGCAATACTTTCTTGCTTTCCCATTTTCATTTCTCCGTTAATTGATCAGAATTACTATGCATAAATTTATATTTTTGACTGATCCGCGAAATTAAATCCCCGCGAAAAAATAGGTTTCAAACCATCCGCGAAATTAAATCCCCGCGAAATTTAATCCCCTTAAAGTAGACTTTTCTATGAAAATCTTTGATATATGGAAATTTAATGGACAACAACAAACTTATAGGCGCGTACCGAGGTATTCTTTATTACATTATAAATATTATTTTCACCATTTTCAAATATATATATGAATCTTCATAATTTCTTCTAATATTAAGTGTAGTTTTTAGTGATTCATATGATATTAGAAAATAGAGAAAAATATATATCACTTTTCCACTACAGCATCGTGTTAAAAAAGGCAGTACAAGTTCAGACATAGCAATATTGATAATTCTCTCTCTATAAATATATCCTAGTATTCAAAGTCGAAATCAAAATATGATTTATCAAATACATGGTTTCGTATATAACCATCTTCTCCACCGCTACTATAACTTTTACCATCAGGATGAAACGCTAAACTGTTGATAGGACCAAAATGTCCCTTTACACGCCCTATTTCTTCTTCGAAGATCATATGGAAGAATCTGGCATCGAATTTCCCGATTTTCGTTGAAGTGGTAGTGACATCCATAGCTTCTTGACCTCCACCGAGAACAACCTAGTGAGAAATAATCATAAATATAGTATATAAGTAAACAAAAGACATCATAGTGTGCAGAGGGGGTCAAGGTCCCACCTTAAAAATTAGGTCCCACCTACATTAGAAACTCCCACCTGGA
>JAUKWF010000652.1:0-11199 GCA_032356525.1 Eutonina indicans
CGCACAAAATAAATAACTACTTCAAAAGCTATAGATGGTTAAAACTTGGGGCTACTTTTTATCCGGACATACTGTATGGTAAGGGAATTTAATATCCAAAAGTGACATTGCAATTTACAAAAGATTGGACACCAATTAACAAAGGCTGTAAAGTTATTAATTTTAGATTGTATTGATCTTTAAACATTTTACGACCGCATTCGAATCTTTTTACCTACGTAATTCTTTTTGGATTTGTATTTTTGGAAAAAAATCGGATATTTGGACTGAAGTCGACTTTCCTTTCCGACCTTTACTTTCAGCAGATAAATATTTTCGATACACACTGTTATTTAAGCACACTTCTTATTCTTTTTATACCACATTTGGTGTTATTTTTGTCCATATACTTTATAGATAGCAATAATTAATTCCACTCTGATTATAATGTCTAGACCATATCAACAGAGAGTTACATTTCTATTTTAAAGGTAAAGATGTTATACTGAAAGTGCATCTGTTTTCTTTGATTGTCATTTGATGACTAACCTTACATGTTGGGAATACTTCTGGATATTGGACAGGGTATATCAAAATAAATACAAGTGAGATCAAACTATCAAGCATTTTGAACTCACTTGTATTTTTTTTTATATACACTGTAGTTCTGCTTTCGATTTTTTATTGATTATTTAATAACAATTGATACTTAAGGCACTATTTTAATCCGCTTCCATTTACCAAATACTTGATGAGTATTATATAACTGCATAATTTGTCTTGTCTTTTTAAAGTAATTTCTGACCGCAAGGTTTCTATTTGGCTATTTTTGTAGTGCTCTCAATAAATCAAACTACCATAAAAAACATATAGAATCTCTTATAAAAACTCAAAATTCTACACGCGTATTTTAAAATAATGTCTTTTGACGTCATAGCATGTGTGATGTCTTTTGAAATACAGTTTTTTTTGGCAAGGAATTTCTTTTGGCGATAAACAGGTACTTTGATTCCAAACGTTTGTGAAGGAATTATTTTTTTTGCGATAAGAATTTGCGATTTTGCCTTGGGGGACACCGGGAATCGTTCTTTAATATCAAACCTACAAATTTCAGCATAAATAACAACACATAATAATATTACACTATCTTACTCAAAAGTTAGCGTAGCGTACCCAAAATCTCTTTACTGCGCAAAAATCTCAAATAGTGTTTTACCTTTACTTTGAAAAGACTAGAGCGTGGCGGTTCAAGTGATGTCTTAAATGTGCCATGTCATAACCCGATGCTGTGTTAATGTTAGATGCTCATGGTATTCTTTTGGGAAATCTGCCGATCCGGATTTATCTTGATTACCTTAAGAGAAGAAATTTTGGCGGAAAGAAAATTTGGCGGATTTTATATTTTCATTTTTTGTCTGTTACTTTTAAAAAAAAAGTTAAAAGAAAAAACAAAGATGAAATAGAAGATTTTGGGTTAGAAAATTATACACAGTTCTTAAAGTTCTTTTCATTGAAGTGCGAGACAATTATTTTAGGCCATTTTGTTATCTGTTTTACTTTTACACCAAATGACACCAAATACTATCAGAAATGTTTCAGAAACCTTTCAAAAACACTAAAAATACGCATTCTGGACATAATTTTTCTTATTTACATAGCGGTGTCTTTGATCACTAGACGCGAAGAACAAAACTTTTCGTTCTTCGCATCTACCAAAAATAGGGCGTCTAGTCGCGTCTAGTCGCGTCTACTCTCGTTTTAGTCGCGTCTAGTGAGCATACTCACTAGGCGTCTAGTCGCGTTTAGTCTTAGACGCGACTAGACGCCTAGTGAGTACCAAGCTTTATGTAAAATCATAGTTGAACTTTCAAATTTGGTAAAACGTAAATATCAAGAATTACTTTTGATTTTTAAAAAAAAGTATAATAATAGCGTCACGTCATCAATGTCTAGACCGTGCGCAAAATCATTCTCTTGTTTAAACAGCTGCAATAACAAATAACAAAACAGCTAAAACTACGGAGATTGTTTCGGAGAAGACCATCGACAAACACACACACTTACTTACGGAATTCGTGCTAGTCAATACTCATTTGCGTTTCACGCAATGGCTAATAATTATGTGTTATAGGTTTTTATGATAATAGAATATTACAGACTTTCAAGGTTCCAATAGGCTTGTTTCAGAAAAGGCCCATTTTACAGCAGATTGCCAAACAATATATCTTGGGAAGGAGTTGTTTGTATGATAAAGATAAACAGTGCATATTAGTTTAAGAATGTTAGTACACCTTTGCCCTGTAAAGCTCTTTTTATTGTTGTAGAAAAAGTATATTTTTGTCATAATTACAATAGACCTTATCAAAGCTACAGTTATCGTGATGCATTCTGGTCGTTCGGAGTCTCCGTGGACACTTTATTCTTTATCAAACAAAACATACCTTTGGGAATAGCTATTGTTTAATCCCCGATATACTACCAGAATGCATCTTGATAATTGTTAGCTTTGATATGGTCTATTTAATCCTGTTTCAAGACATATTTCCTCATTTCGAGGGAGGTAAGAACATTGTTAGTATTCAGAAATTCTAATGATTGCATTCTATAATTTAACCCACTTGTATTTTGACAATACCACTCCCAATTAATTATCAGTTCATTAACTTCTAAAATTAAATAAGGTAAAATCAGGACCAGGTAATAAACTGGCTGTTTTATTATATGTACGTAGCTTATACATTGCTCGTTAGTATTCTGTATAATAGTTCGATTTTTATTAAAAACAAGGTTTGCTAAAATTTTCTTCCGAATTTATTTAATAGTTACAAGTTACACTCTAGAATAACTCATGAATAACAGGTGTCGGCCCATGAGTTAGGTAATTTTTTTGGCTCAAACGATTAGCATCCTTAGGGTATGTATTATAAGTTAACATAGTTCCCGTTGTGCAATTCGGTAACTTTAGACAAACTGTTTTTTTACCAAGGGTTTCCAAACAAAATGTGAAATATGTAGTTTACCAAAATTTCCCATACTATAGAAAGTACACGATGGATTTCAAAATTTGAACTGAAATTTGAACTGAATTTTTTAAATACCTTTAAAATCTTTTCAATATGTTTACTAAACATGACTATTATTTTGTGTAAACCGCTCTTTACATTTCAGGCCTTGTCTACACATCGTAAACATTGTATGAGGAAAAAATTGATTCATTAAATAACAAACCAACAAATTGTAATTAAAATATTATTATATTGGCAGCATAACACCATTAAAATAACTAATTAATTAATGAAAATGCTTAAACGACGTTAGAAGTATTGACGTAACTATATAGACGTGTTTAATTGCCGTATGGTATCTAGGTTGACACAACATAAATAAAATAAAATGACGTCAAATACTCACTGGCAGGTGGTCAAATACTTATAAATGACTACTGCATATAGAAGCTCTATTAACTGAAATAACACATAAGCAGAGGTGAGTTCTATAAAAAGAAACGTTTAATAATTTTTTCGTACAAGGAAATGTATTTTATGACGTCATGAATGCACACTTATCTGGCATAACTGTTCAAAGGTAATTATAATGTTTGGCAGACATTTCCTTTAACGAGGGCTATAAATAGTTGAACAAAACAACCATTGCATCAAAATAAAAAACACATTTAGTTTGCAATACTATTTGCGTGTGAAAAGATTTAAATACTAAAGTTTTAATCGCTTTTGAAAAGGTAATGTTTTAACGTTTGGGCCAAGATTTTGGAGATCGAAACTTGCTAATGAGGCAGTGGACTTTAGTCCCACTGCATCTTCATTTAGGTTGTGCTTTTTTTATTTCCTTCACGGGTAGCATAGAATGTTTACTTTTTCCTGTTTACTTTTTTATCTTTGTATTGTTCAAATATAGCTTAGAAACTGTTTTTATGCAAAAGTTGGGCGCAGCTGTTCAAACAAATAGAAATAGAATGATTTTCTGCTCGTTTTACAGATTATACCTTTTCTTTTGTTGTAGCGCGTTCTATTACAGTACAATGGTTTCAGTTACGTCTTTCTGATTTTAC
Source organism: Eutonina indicans (assembly GCA_032356525.1). Taxonomy (NCBI): domain Eukaryota; kingdom Metazoa; phylum Cnidaria; class Hydrozoa; order Leptothecata; family Eirenidae; genus Eutonina; species Eutonina indicans. The sequence continues at coordinate 4,049 of JAUKWF010000652.1, forward strand.
CACAAATAAACGTTCATCTATGATATTATAAAATGTATATAAACTGACCTGTTATCCACTGCCTTTAACAGCTTTAGGCTGTTTTAATATTCAATCATTCTAGAGCTTATGGTAATATAAGTATCCACCAAATAATGGTAGCATTAAAAAAATCATTTTTACTTTATCACTTTACAACTTGTATACAAGTAGTTGCTGTATCAACAAGTCGTAAAGTTAAAGGATTGATTTATTTTATACATACCATATTTGGTAGATATTAGCTTCCATGCACTCTGTACCCCATCAATATTCAAGATGGTTATTTTTATTTTATTGTAATTCAAGTGATTTTTTTTATTTCTAGAAATGAAGGCTGCTACACTTATTGTCGTTCCATTTGTTGTTTTTATGGTACTGATGACGTCATCCATGGCAATACCTGTATGTTTTTTTGTTTTTATATAATAATTTTTGCAAGTTTGATAAGAAATCTGTTCCTAATTTGCTATGCCATTTTAATTTAATATCGACTAAAAAGTGTCGAGGCTACAATTTTTTGAACTAGCCACTTCAAGGAAATTTTGCTAAAAATTACTCCATGATTTTTTCATGAATTTCTAATACTTTAAATAGGGGAAAAGCCTGTTACATTTTACTGTAACAAAGACTATTAAAGGACGTAATTAAAGTGGATCGTATTCTAAACATTTCAGCACACGTTGTATATTTTTAAATTTTTTTTGAGTAAACCATTTTAAAATTTTGAAAATGTGTTCCAAAAATCTTAGTAAGATAGTATACAGCGTGTCCTGAAGAATTTTAAATAATAATAAATATGCAGGCCGTTCCAAAACTTTTGATTAATATATACAGGGCGTTCCGAATTTTTTTAATGAATATACAAGGTATTCGAAAAATTCTGCTAAATATACGATTCGTTCCGAAAATTTTTAATAAATATACAAGGCGTTTTAGAACATTTCTAATAAATATACAGGGTGTTGCGAGATTTTTTGATAAGTACACAGGGTGTCCTGAAGAATTTTGATGAATTTACAGGGTGTCCCCAAATACTTTGATAAATATGAAGGATGTCCCTAAACTTTCTGATACATATACAGGGTGTCCCCAAACCTTTTGATAAATATTCAGGGTTTCCCTAAAATTTCTGATACATATACAGGGTGTCCCCAAAATTTTTGATAAATATTCAGGGTGTCCTGGAAAATTTTGATAGATATACAAGGTTTCCCGAAGATTTTTGAGCAGCATACTGGGTGTCCCTAAATATGTTGATACATATACAGGATATTCCAAACATTTTTGATGAATTTGCAGGGTGTACCAAGATTTAATAAATAAATAAGGTAGATTGTATTTTTCTAAGCAATCCTATACACATGATTAGCTCCATTCTAAAAAATTATTGATGTGATGGCTATTATTAGATTTCATAGTCCTTCCTAAATTTGGACCCAGAAACTAGGATCGCACTTTAACACCACGGACACTCAATTTCGAATACTTTGTTTTTTTCAAACACTCCGCAATATTTTGTAAACTTAATCGTTTTATGTAATATAAGCTGCAAGAACGATATAGCTTTGTTTCGCTTTTTACCCAACCTTCTGCCTAAGGCTGCTGTATGTTTTTCATCGGACATTAATTATTGGTAATAACTTTGCGGCCGTTTGTGGCTGTTTTCCATTGAGTTGTCTCAGTAGAAAATATTAGGATACTGCGGTGAAGAAGCGTCACTTCATGAAAAACCATATTTCCAATCTTGGGGATGCGTAGAAAGCTCACATTTTCATATTTAGAATTCTGAAAATATGTTGAAATGTGACCTTTCCAGAAAATTTCCTGATTGGAAATGTGGTATTTCGCCAATTGCATATGACACACATTAAAGTTATTAATAACATGTAATATGTGTTTATATTTTAGATCGGAAATCAAATATCAATAAATCAAGTGTCAAACGCCACTGATGACGTGGCCACACCCTCTTCAACGTCTACTCCAGTTTGTGTGCCATACAGCGTTTGCAATGATGGTGATGTGTGTGACCAGGGATGTATCCCTTCAATTAATCCGTGGTTGGGTATAGGCTTAGATGAACCAGCTTGTCTTTGTAAACCTGTACTAATCAACACGATCAACGAGTGACCAAAAAATCTTTAAAAATAATTATATTTATACAGGTTATATCAAATTAGATGTGAATACAAACTTCTTAATATTTTTAGTTTTAACTGAGTTTTTATAATAAACACTGTACTGCTTGTTTGAAATTTGGACAGTAAAAATTCAATTTCAATGCATAGGGGGCTAATATAAAATGTAAGAAGTTTTTGTTTACTTTCATTTTTTATATATATATTCTATTTTGTTACAATTTAACAAAACTACTTCATGTAACCAATTCTTGACATAACATACATATTTAATACATAATATTATGTAATACAGCCAAACTACTATAACCAGTTTGAGAAGCATTTGGAGTGTATTGAATTATTACTAACGATTTCTGTGTCAATAAATTTTCATGATATGAAATGCCTTTAATAATAAAAACAAAGATTAGGTTCTGAACAATTTTGAATTAATGCTCCTTATCAAAATTAAAATATACTCATAACAAAGTATTTTAATGTTATAAAAAATATTTAGGGAGAGAATTAGCTATGATATTAATAAAGACTCATGAACTTTAACAAAATCTAAAATATAATGACATTTTGAATACCGTTCACTCTCCTCTTGAAATTTTGTCATATGTCAAGCCCGCCTCGGGTGTATATACTATTACAAACAATAAAACTAAGATTGTAAATACAAAATAACACATGAAGTCTCAGTGCTAAACTTTTACACTAACTTCTATTATGTTTTGGGATATGTTCAAATCGAAATCATAAGATTATTTTGCTTGACTACATTTCTAGCAGCAAATTTTGCAATGGACTTTAGTCCCACTGCATCTTAGACTGTAATCACAGACTCAAAAATGTTCGCGGGAATTATATTGACTGCATCTTCACTTAGGTTGTGTCTTTTTTTCCTTCACGGGTAGCATAGAATGTTTACTTTTGCCTGTTTACTTTTTTATCTTTGTATTTGTTCAAATATAGCTTAGAAACTGTTTTTGTCCAAAAGTGGGGCGCAGCTGTTCAAACAAATAGAAATAGAATGATTTTCTGCTCGTTTTACCGATTATACCTATTCTTTTGTTGTAGCGCGTTATATTACAGTACAATGGTTTCAGTTACGTCTTTCTGATTTTACCACAAATAAACGCTCATCTATGGTATTATAAAATGTATATAAACTGTTGTTGTTATCCACTGCCTTTAACAGCTTTAGGTTGTTTTATTTTCTTATTCAAAGCAAAGTTCAAAGGGAAGCAATCTAAGCATGTATCAATATTGCATTGGAGGAAAATGAAGCTTAGTTGTGATGGAAAACTAGGTGCGGCCACTCATAACCTGTTAACTTATTAAAATGTCATAGTTAGCAAACTACTTTATTTCCGTTCATTTTGCTTCTGAAATTTGGTTAAATTGATCCGCCTCTGCAGTAATTGTAATTATTTTGTGTGGTTATTGATACAAACTCAATAATATTTTTTAGACGATTCTTTTTCATTCAAAAAATCGGAATAAACAGACATTTGTTGTAATTATCTAGAAATAAAGTAATTATAGTATAACTGTTTGAGCGGGATTAATTGCTTCCGGGATAATCATAGATAGGAATTTCCTTCGTAATTATATCCGTGTTGGCGACTAGAAGCTTCACTCAAAGGTTACTCAGGAGAAGGTGTTTCTAAAATAGTAATTGGCATTCTTCTGAGCGCTGTTTCAGAATTAACTCTCCCACCAACTTTGTTAATAATCGACCATTTCATCTTTGGTTGTATTTGGGGTAAAAATTATTTGTAAACATTATGACATTATCTTGTGCTGTGTTTCAATTGTAATGATTGGTACAGATAGAAATGCCAAAATAATTCATATCTGTTAGGAATCTAAAATAAATCTGAAATTGTAGACGTGTTTATTGTCAATATTTAGTGGGTGTTTACATCAATTTTAAACCAACTAAATAGTAAACCGGTGTCCTGGCTATACGGGCATACGACAACCGAGCATGTTATTATCCAAGAAATTTCACATTTTTGGCTATTTCATAATCACATGTATTTTGTGTTTATTGGTTGTATCAATCACTATACAAAGACTCATAGTAAACCCATCAATCAACCATAATCAAATATACAGTATGGTTGTAGCTCAAGTCAGACATGATGACGCAAGCAATAAAGATGGTAGCGAAGAAACGAAGATCAACGAAGAAACAGTTTCTCCTAACGAATGGATGGACCGCTCTACCAGTAAGATTTTCCGGCGTTACAAAAATTCAAGTGCATGTCCTGGCAACCCGTATCGCAATGGTTTCCGCGAGCTGTTACACTACTGGATAGAGATTGCTGACAGGTTAAAAATCAGGTATTTCCTAACTGATGGAACACTGTTAGGCGCATGGCGCGACGCAGATATCATCCCGTACGATTTTGATTTAGATATTCGAATTCACGTTAACGATCTTCCGAAACTCCTGCCTTTGCGACAAACCAAAACATCTTGGAATCCTTACAATGAACCAGGAAACCATTTATACTTCACACCAGACTGGAGGCTACCTTACATTATGCGCCGACGTTTTTCATGTCTCGGAAAACAAGTGTTTGTCTACGAAGGAGAGTGTTCATTTACAGACCCTCCTGTACGGTTGATAAACGATGATAGGCATATTGACATTTTTGTGTATCAAACCTACGAAAATGTTGTGCAGTTCTTTCCGACCAGACAAGCGGAATTCTTGAAAACTGATGTGTTTCCACTAGTCAAATGCTCATTTATAAACGAAACAGCATGGTGTCCGCGCAATCCGAAACACATCTTAGATCAGATCTACCAATTTAACTTGGCACCTGGCAAAGTTTGCAAAGATAACAACTGGGTGGACAAAACGTGAATATAACACTTGCTGTAAAAAAAACGACATTCATGTGGTCCACACATGTAGCAAATTTGTATTGATGACTCGCGACTTTCTATTTGTGACTTGGTATACTTTGTTCTATAGTATTTTATGATTTCTTGGGTCATCTCCTATGATTTTCTTTGATTTTCTATAATTTTCTATGATTTTCCATGATTTTCTATGATTTTCTATGATTTTCCATAATTTTCTATGACTTTCCATGATTTTTTAGTTTATTTATGATTTTTTATGATTTTCTATGATTTTCTATGATTTTCTATGATTTTCTATGATTTTCTATGATTTTCTATGACTTTCCATGATTTATTTTATTTTTGTGATTTCTTTTAAATTTCTTATGATTTTTTATCAATTTTTTGTGAGTTCTTTTGATTTTTTATGTTTTTTCTTTTCTTTTCTATGATTTTCTATGATTTGCTATTTGAATATTGGATTAAAAATGTAAATTGGTTAGTATTCATCAACTGCAAAGCATCCAGAAAAAAAATACTTATTCCTTTTTCGGGATTTTCAAATAGCAGTAAAACCACCCAAAAACACACACCAACTGTTACAACTGTTAGATTAAACATATCCTAAGACATTTTTATTTTAATTTTTGTATTAGTAAGTAATTTTTCTTTAATATAAACCTATATATTTTAGTAAAAAATAAAAACACAAAAAAAAGATGAGCATTTAAATCCAAATTTCAACAGTCTAGAACAACTCAATATTCCATGCCTTACATGAACTGAAAACACAACTTTCAAGAGTCATAATGATTTGTATAGAAATATTTTCATCTTTAAACTGAGTGAGATTGTAGTTTTTAAGGAGTATCATAATTGGTATGATTTAAATAACACAATTAAACCAAACACAAGTATCTTTAAAAATAATATAAAGCCATAAAAATATACTAAGATATCTATACTAAACGTTCACTAGTGGCAGTTTGCTTTTAAGTAGTATACTTGTTTTCTAAAGAGTTGCTAGATGGACGAATAGCATTGATGGTACTGAATATGCTAGATGATTCATAGACTGTATAAAAAGTTAACATGTTTCCCCGAAAATAATTGAGTTGTAAAATGTTAGGAATTGTTTTGTCAACCCCAAATTTTGTTGATATACCTGTAGAACGAGTGTTTTGTTTAATAAAAAAAATGTTTTTTATAGTTGTCTTTTTCACAACTATATTTTACAGACATTTTGGAGCAATCTTCAAGTTCAGTTGTCTCTTTTATAAAAGATTGATTTGCAAGAATGCCAAGCATGTTATTCTACGCAAAGTTTACATAGTGTAAAGAGTAATACAGATTATCTCAAATAAAATATATCACCCAACTATGGTATTAGTAAAGTACAAAGGAAAATGCCAAAAAATGATTTGTTAAACTTTTACTTTCAAATTATATGTTTCAAATAAAGTTTGGGGGACGTTTTTTTCTGATATACACTGTAAATAAGAATTAGAATGATTCTGTTTTAATACCATATTTGGATGGATGCTTTTTATATATACACTCAAATAATGTTTTTGTAACAGATATGTTGTAAAACTACCATTATTTATTCGTTCATCTAACTGAAGTATTTTCGGCATTTCTTGTACTTCTTTGAAACAAACCATTTTTAAACAAGTTTCATGTTACAATATCTCACTTATTGTTTTTTTTTTGTTCATGTTCGTTTTACTTTCATTACATTCTTGAAGATGTCGTACCAGGTGATAATACTAAGTCTTGGTATGCTTTGTCTTGACATTTGTTTACGTCATTTTCATTTAATTCTGTATAAGTTGAATGTCCAGGTTGGTACAATTGACACTCAGAACTAAATTTTACAGACATTTCGGAGCATTCGCAATCTTCAGGTTCAGTAATCAGGTGACTGCATGTTAAATGATGATTAATTTCTTCATATTCAGGATCTAAAGAGACATACCACATACAACTCATTAACTCATTAATAATGGTGGAACTAAGCATTTTACTAGGGTTTTAATCTGATGTTTTAGAACATGACTTGATTGCATTCAAAACAAAACAAAACAAAACAAAACAAAACAAAACAAAACAAAACAAAACAAAACAAAACAAAACAAAACAAAA
>JAUKWF010000653.1:0-11198 GCA_032356525.1 Eutonina indicans
GTGAGACAGGAACTTCAGTTATGAAATTCGATTTTCTTTCGATTTCTAGAGAAATAAAAGTTTATCGATAATAATTTGATATTCATATTAAAGATAATTTTATAAGAAAGAAAAATTGCAGATTTTATAAGCGATCTTGTAAATCATGCTCAAGGGGGTCACAGTCGCCTTAAATTAAATTTGACATCTATGTTTAGCAATTAGGTAATTTTGTTTTTTTGAAGCCTGGTAGGCTATGGTTTACTCCATTATGGTATTTTTAATACGCTAGTCTATAATACGCTGCATCATACTGTTCGTGTATCACGCTGTCAGAATCAGAAAAAAGCCATGTACGTGGTATACTAGAGACTACAGCCTATGTAGCTTGTTTTTTATCTGTTAGCGCACTGTTCGGTGTTCCGCCGAATGTTGGTAGTTTGCCTAAAGTTGGTCGAAACGTAGACCTTGCCGAATGTTGGCAGTATTGCCTAAAGTTTGTATAGGAAAATTGTGATTTACGGCTATTTTACCGATACTGAAAACAAAAACAAAGCCCTTGCCTAAAGTTGGTAGTTGGTTATTACACCAACATTCAAACAATCCTTTGCCTAAAGTTGGTAGTTGACCATTATACCAACATTTGAGCAATCCCTTGCCTAAAGTTGGTAATTGACAAATACAATGATTCCCGGACAATTCCCCGACCGGACATTTCCCCGACCGGACAATTCCCCGACTACTTGATTGAAGACTCGGCAAAAGACTCATATTTTCGTTGCTTTTTACACTAAAAGTCTTTTTGCTTTTCAGCCATTACCAGTTCTAAATGTTTTGTTTTTTAGTGTATATGTACCATCCCTGTACAACCTTGCTCCTCTCTCCGGACGCTAAAACGATGATTTGTTAAAAAAAGTAGTCGGGGAATTGTCCGGTAGGGGAATTGTCCAGTTGGGGAATTGTCCGGTAGGGGAATTGTCTGTCGGGGAATTGTCCGGTCGGGGAGTTGTCCGGTCGGGGAATTGTCCGCATACCAATACAATAACATTCAGTAGCAATCCCTTGCCTTAAGCTGGTAGTTGACAAATATACTAACATTCAGTGCCTAAAGTTGGTAGTTGGCTAATTTATCATAAACATTCGGCAACCAATCCCTTGCCTAAAGTTGGTAGTTGACAAATATAGCAATAATCGGCAAACAATCCCTTGCCTAAAGTTGGTATTTTGTCAACTACCGGATTCTTATTATGTGATGTAGAAATAAATTCATAAATTCTTTCAAGAAAAATTTGTGCTGTGTTCACTTTCAATATTCCCCAAAATTACTTCCGTTATATTATCTCCATAACTATTGTAAGCCCATACACAAATATTAGTTGATGTTTTTTCCTTGAACTAATAGTCATCTCTAAGAACCACTCTTTTGGCTTTAGTTTCGAGGAACGACTGGTGAACAAGGCGTCAGTCAAGCTCTTTTTCAACTCGGGTATACAACATGGCAGCAACGAGGAGGTTGGGAAAGGTAAAGCTTTTTCACTTTGTATGGCATAGTTCCACCGTTTAACAATATTTATATTGTTCTAACTGAAAAACATAGGGAGTACCATCTTAGAATATATATGTAATACTCTCTATAGGATTTTTTTATCTGTATTGTTTCAACATGTATATATGCTAATTTTGTCTGGCTTCCTGTCTTTGAATGGTGAAAAAGACTTGAGGATCAAATACATTTTATTATATGATATAACCTAAATTTCATAAATGTTTCTTTATTGATATATTATATTCTTTTAAATTTAGTGAAGGGCTGAAAAGCTACCTACTTTCACTTTTGCAGCTGAAACCCCATGAAACCAGCCGTTAAATATATGAAACTACCTTATAAACAGTCAGGGAGAACCCACAGTCGCAGGATATTGCGATTGCAGGTTTTTTGTAGTAATTTTTTATTTTTACTGCAATTGCGCCATATCAAACACTGCAATCGAAACGTAACATGACTTGATCACTGATTTTCTAGTAGTCCAGACGGTAGTAATCGAAGATATTGATTACGGAATTAATCGATACTAATAGACGCTAATCGATGGATTTATTATCGATTAATTTTAGAAATCGAAGATTCAAAATTCTCCAAAAATTGACTAATCGATTATATTCGATTACCATAGATAAGCATTGACAAGCTTCTTAACTATTTCGATTATATAAAATTATCGACAAATTCGATTATCAAAATTGTATTGATTACATTCAATTAATATAGACTAGCATCGACAAAGCATTGAGTAGTTCGATAACATAAAACTATCGACAAATTTGATTACTATAACTGTATTGATTACATTTGATTAATTAATATAGCCTAGCATCGACAAAGCATTGAGTAGTTTGATTACATAAAATTATTGACAAATTAGATTTACTAAAACCAAGTAACTTCCTTGCTAAAACTGTATTGATTATATTGACTATATATATAAAATTTTCGAACTAATCGAACTAACTAATCTATATAATCGAAGTGGTAGGTAGTAGTCGAAGTAATCGAAGGTTTAATCGAAGTTGAAATCCTTGAAAAATTGTGATCAAAACCGAACTTCGATTTCTTCGATTACTATCGTCTGGAGTAGTGCGGAGATAAAAATTGTCTATAAAATAATATTCCGTAGGTGAAAATTTATCACTGTAGGTAAAAAGTTGTAATACATGAGGGAGATCATTCTAGACTTGAAACGAGGCTGCGCTTTTTAGCCTTTCGCTGTGCAATTGAGAATTAAGGTGAATCTATAAGGTGTTTTGGCTGTAAGAAATTGGTTTTACACTGCAATCGACGTATCCTGCGACTGGGTTCTCCCTGATGGTTAAATTCATCATATAATCACTTTGTTTTTGAAAGGATACTCTGATTCAATTAATGGTGAAACTTTCAGCAAGTGTCTGAGAAATGTAATCTCCTTTTTTTATGCTATATTTTGCAAAAACAAAATTGTTGATATATAAATCTGTGATTATTTTATTTACATTATTTACATTTTATATTTGAGTAGAAATACACTCTTTTTAAAAGAATATAACGGATACTTCTTTACAAAATCTTTATAGAAAACCTTCACTTCTTCTGTTTTAGTGTATTGTACAAAAACTTTTCTTTCTCGTAAAACTTAATTCTTGCAAGAAACTTTGACAGGTGTCATTTGCGAAAGTTAATTATCACAAAAAGTCTCAAAAACAGCCATTCGCTAAAGTTTATTCCAAAAATTTTGCATCTTTTTCACCTCATAATTGTTTCTTTCGCAAAATGTTATCTTTTTTAAGTAGCATTTTATGTTTGGAAGTACAGTTTTCAAGGAAGGACTGCAAATTTTTCCTGTGCTGTACCAGTTCCACCTAAACTCAATATAAAGTATTAAAAAAAGGGAAATTCCCTTTCATTAAAAGATCAAATGGAAAAAAAGGAAATTAATCTTTTTAGATTACATAGCTAAATCCCCAAGAAAGTAAGGCAGAATATCCCTGGAAAACCCTGGAAATGTTTTTTTTACAAAAACTCAGGGAAATTTTCTCTTTTCATCAAACTCAGGGATTTTTTTCCAGGATTCAGACAGGCCCTGACAAGATTGACTTGTTTGAGTTTGGGGTGATTTGTTTGGACTCACTCAAACAATAAAAGATAAAAATCTCTAATCTTAGAGAAGAATTATTTCTGAAAATGTTGCATTTTTCAATTTTCCCCTGACTCCTTTATTCAAGAAAAAATGCCTCAAAAATGATATTGAAAAATCAGGGAAACTTTTGTGCAGGCCTCCAACTGAACCATGTAACCGTTCGAAGCCTATTAAGAGAGTATCAAAAAGCTACCTGGAAACTTTTAAGTTGTTGAAAATGTTATTTCAAGAATGTTTATTTTTAAAAAAGATGAAAAGGACATTAACAGAATAAAAAAAACAAGAACGAGAACAAAATAAAAAGCGAGAGATCGTAACATATTGATGAATCATAATTAAAGAATGTATAAACTCATTTACAGGACGTTACAAATGTTTTTTGCTGTGTTTTATTATATGTGTTATAAAAATAATAATAATAAAAATAATAAAAGTAAACACTACCAATTTTTTGAATGCTGAACTATCTTTGCACGTGCAATGTCTGTTTGATTATACAATTTTGCACAAGTTTATTTCGCTCGTGCAAAATGATTCCGGGTACAGCCTGCTTTATTTAGCAAATTAAATTTTGTCATTGAGTCATGCTGTTATTTTGTTGAATACTGTTTTGTTCTTATTTAATTGAATCAGGTTTTCCTGGTATTAACCCTATTTGACTCCCCCTTCCTCCCTTTTTCTCAAAGCCTTCATTCTACACATCAAAGTATCTCAAAAACTTTCTTATTTTTTAAAAATTAAATAAGAAATATTTTACCTCATCTCTCTTTTATCAGTCATAAATGAAACAATTGTATTTAACTTGAAGGTAATTTTTTTAGATTAATTCATTGGTATCACTATTATTTCAGGAATTAAGTAGCATTTAAAAGCCTTTAAAAGCCTTTTCCCCATTAAGTTTTATTGGGTTTCTTTATATTAATTATATATATTCATGTAGAAACGTATATAATTTAGGGTCATTGGATCCATTTGCACACACCAAGGAAAACTAAATGCAATGATTTATATACATACTAGAAAGAAATCATAATTGTTTACAATTTTTTTACAGGAACTCCAAGATATCAAAGGAAGTGGACAAAAATTCTTCAGGAGTATCAAAGTAGATGAAAGTAATATCTTAGTTTGGCAAGGTTTGATATGTACTGTAAGTCATTATTCTTCTATAAAATGTCATTATATAATTGATCTATTGATACTTTTTTCACTTTAGTTTCCTTTTTATTGGGTTGTTGTGATTTTTGATGATCACAATAATCAATGTTAAAATAATTAATGGCCAGCCAAATGTTAATTTCTACTGTCATGACTTGCGGCTGGCTGTTATTTGCAGTGCTTACCCTGCAGTCATGCTCTTTTTAAATAAGATTTTGTCAAAGTTTGTTTGAAAGTGAAAATTTGTTTACCTAACATTTTGATAGGAAGCAAACAAGTGAAAGTGGTATTAAGCTCTTTCGGTACTAAAAGAAAATGGTATCGTTTATGAAGTTTGGGTGGCCCCCGTGAGATACTGTATGGGTAACTAAAATATGCAAAAATATAGTAATTCAAAATATTTAATTGACAAGGTGATATTATATGAACTTTTTGCCAGTGTTTTTCAAACCCCTGTTCAATTTTTAAAATCATAATTTCTCATTAAAAACCTGAATTGTTATAATTTCTATTTTAGGATCAGCCACCGTACAACAAAGGTGCATTTAGAATAGAAATCAACTTTCCTGCAGAATACCCGTTTAAACCACCAAAGGTAAATCACATCATTTTTATTGCCTGGTAACTTCAGTATATGCATAAATTATTTACAAGAACTGTATAGCTATAAAACAAAAATATGTAAAATATTTTGTTCATTCAATGTATTCAAATCAAATGTTTTATTTAGTGTCGTTTTACAGATTTTGCTCAAATGCAATAATTTTTGCTCTGTTCTGCCCAGATAGGCAACACACTTTTTTCCTATCTATAGACCTTGAATCATCGGAGAGGAAGGGGGGTGTGACTCACAGCCCTGAGTTTGAATCTCTCTGAATCAACTCAAACACTTCATCTTTTACAATATTATACAAAATAATGAATTAACTTAAATTTATGAATATTATTTCCCTTTTTTAGATCACATTCAAGACAAAAATATATCACCCAAATATTGATGAGAAGGGTCAAGTATGTTTACCTATCATCTCACCAGAAAATTGGAAACCAGCTACCAAAACTGACCAAGGTATTAACATCTAATGAATCAAAAATACAGTTTTTCCTTAGCCTTTTTCTATACCCAGTCTTCTTTCTTTTGAAAGGAGATTGAAATAACACTTCCAAAGAAATGTTTAACTTTCAATTTGGGTGAAAAAATGCGCCAAAACCTAATATTACAGCGCCCCAAATTCTTTCTTTTGAAAGGAGATTGAAATAACACTTCTAAAGAAATGTTTAACTTTCAATTTGGGTGAAAAATGCGCTAAAACCTAATACTCCAAAAGCCAAACAAGTTCTGAACCTGAACCCCTCTGTTCTTAAATTTTTCTTGCTTCGCTCTGACCAGTCGCCAGTCGAATTTATAGTTCTTTTTTTGCAGCACTTTTTGTACAGAACTGTATTGTTTTTCTACAAAATTGCATCCCAAAATTTTTACTGTAATAAAAATAAATTTGTAATAGTAAAGTTCAGGTGAAAATCGCTTTCCCCATTTTCTTGGGCGTGCTTTTCCATACATCCGCCACATTGATTCAAGCTTGGTATAAACGTCAACATCGATATGTTACTCATAGTCTCTCTTTCATATTTTTGATTCAGTGATCCAAGCTTTGGCTGCTCTGATTAACGATCCGGAACCCGACCATCCGCTTCGTGGTGACCTGGCGGAAGAATATACGAAAAATAGAAGCCAGTTCATGAAAAAGGCTGAAGATCACACGAGAAAGAATGCGGAACCACGACCTAACGAATAATATGTCAATTCTAACTAAATCATCTCGTCATCCTTGTAAAGTCAATGAATGAGTAGCAAACAGTCATATTCCATCGTACCTTTTTTAAATAGACTTCTGTTAGTAGTAATAGCACATGGGCCATTTTCCCGATAAACATTCTCTGAAGATTTGAAACCGTCCCAATTTATTTGTTGGGGTTAACTTTTTCTTGTTGGTATTGTTTGTCACGTGGTTTTCCAAACGAAAGATTAGGAATAATGCAATTGTCAAATATGTGTGTCATTATTTTTGTCTAATCTTTTGGTTAATCTTTTGTTACCTTCTTTCATATAATATTGATTTAGGTTTATATTTTTTTTGTTTTTTTCCACATTGTTATTAATACAGGTTTCGTTTTGTGTTTCTAATACAAGCACCCATAAAAAACCTTTGTCCTTGAAGTCGAAAATAACTCAAAGAAACAATAACTGCGCGCAAATATTTGTATACTTCAACAAAAGTTTTTTCCCGATCGTTATTATACCTCCTGTCGATCCAAATCGGAATAGAATGTCATCTACGCGGATGTTTTGGCTTTGACAAGTTTGACAGTTTTCATTCGCCTAAACCAAGGGTTCAACTTATTTTATCAAAGTATATGTATGTATGAAACAACAAATGTACCTAGCGATATTGTTATTAAAGACCTTTTAAATATACTACGTCTCCTTTTGTTATTTTGTTAATGTTTCAAAAAATAATTGAAATTGTTTGGTTTTGTTTTTGATTCCAAAAAAAAGAGCATAGCTGGCGCTGACATGAATGGAAAACTCAGTTCAAACGAGGTGATGATAATACCTTCCCAGAGTGTCGTAAAATCATAAGATTTGGATAAATGTCATAATCATCATATGTCATAAAATTTAAACCAAAATCTACATTTTGTTATCTTTATTTTCGCAAGACAATGTAATTTACAGTTACACGTTCTTTTTTATTGGCTGAACTATTTACAGAAATTGGTATCAACAACAGCCTTAAAGCCAATCGGGAAATCTCTTGTTTGAAAATGTTTATCCATCTTTAAAAACACTGAGAAAAATATGTAAAGCCGTTCTACCTTATACAGTTGAGGAATATTGAAATACGACTAAAAGACATTGCTCTGACTTTTCTTTTTTTGGAAAGATTGTCATTTGAATAATAGCCTTAAAAGCCAATCTGAAAAGGAGGAGTTCCGTAATATTTCATCTTTGAGTTATCATTGACAGGGTGAACGGACAAAAAATCCAAACATAAAAAATCATTTAATTTATGCTCACAGCAAGGTGTATACTGCAGTTTCTTATTTGTATGTTTTGTTTTGTCACAATACATAATTAAACGCATCAGAGCTATTTGATGCGTACTCTTTACACATTAATATTGTTCTTAATATCAAGAGATTTGTCTTGTTCCATAGAGAATATTTCTCTTTTCAGCTTTATAATTACAATATAAAATTCTTGTTAGAACCATGCTCAATGACCGTAGCAAATAGCTAATCAAATGGTGATTAAATTTGGATTGTTTTTGTTGATAACCAATATAATTCGTCGGTGACATTCGTCCATATCCATTTACTTTTCGTAAAATAATCGTTTTAGCATAAATTAATTTTTTTTGTTTATGTTATGATTTTTTTGTCCAGTTTTTTCCTTTCACCTTGTATTATATCAAAAGAAATAGAAGTGAACGCAAACTTCTTAACATTTTCTAACTCAATTTTTTTCGGGAGAACTGTATTTTTAATGTTACTTAAGATTTTATTACAAAGGGTTTGGTTGTTTAAAATCAAATTTAGACAATAAAAGTTATATTTCAATGCACAGGGAGCTAATATAAAATGTAAGAAGTTTTAGTTCACTTTCATTTTTTTATATACCCTGTATTGGAGTCGGGGTCGTATTAGATAAGAAAGGGGGTAACCTTTATTATTATTGAACTTTAATCCATCTCTAAAATCATTTACTAACAAACTCAAATATTGATTTGAAATGTTTATCTAATTGCAGGAGCGGATACAGGATCTTATTTTACCCCTGCTTAAGGGGGTATCCCCCCTAATCAAATGTGAAAATCAGTGTTTTCAATTTTCACTACGAATAAAGTACGAGACTTCTAGCTACATTTAAAAGCACTTTTTGTGAGGATTGCTCTACAGCTTTATTATGCGAGCCTGGTGACCCAATTTGTTGTGATTTTTTTGGATACCAGCTTTTTGATCAGACATCAATCGAAGGCCTTCTCTGCATCAAGGCTACGGACATATACTGGGGTGTCCATGCAGTTGTATATAGATATTGTGTCTTTGATGAGGAGTTCGGCGTGGATGATCGAGTCGAGGCGTGTTAGAGGCAAAACTAAACTGATTGTTTTTGAGCTGCCAACATTTGTTGATGATTTTTCATTTCAATTATTTTTGTCACAGACTCAATCCTTGATAATTGTTTGGATCATTTATTGGTTTCCGATAATATCTCACCAATGGGATGATGAGCGATTTTGCAAGAGATGCAGGGAGTTTTATCAGTGGTTTAAAATACGGTTAATGATTTGAGCTAGGTAAAAAGCAATCTATGGTCAGTTATCGTGTGGATAAATTGTTCTGCTCAAAGTTCAAAAGGATTCGATGGCATTGTATTTTGTTGAGAGAGTTAACTGCATTGATGATGTTAAGTTTGGCGACATGGAGACCACCTGTAGGATTACTTTCCAGTGCTTGAAAAAAGGTCACTCAGTTGTTTATTTTTTATCTAGGTTATTGATGCCTTCTGTTCTTTGTATGTTCTGTAAGTGTGAAATGGTCATTGAATTTCTTAATTATTGTTACAGAGAGAAAAAAACGAAATCGGAAATCGGACGAAAGTAAAAATGTATTAACCAAATATGATAACGTCTAAAAATTCAGGTTGGTGCCATGATACCACTGGCATTACTCTCTACGGGGTCTATCGGATCTGGCCCTGGCCACCGCCAAGCCTTTTTGATTCTTTTGAATTCATTATGATTCCTGAAAAAAGAAAAAGAATATAAGATAAGATTTATAGGATTATACAGGATATATCCATCAAGGAAGTATAGAATAATAAAAGAAGAATTTTCATACGATTAAACATAGTGGATATATAATAAATAGAAGAAGAGAAAATATCAAAATTAAAAAACAAAAATAACTGAAATAATAAATCCTCTCATGCCAATCATTTAACCAATCAATCATATCACACCGGTCATTTAAGTAAAAATGAACGGTAGTTTGACCGGTAAAAATAAAAATAACCAGTGAAAAACTGCTTAAACGGGGTTGAACAGTGAAAGAAAAGTGCATATCGGTTATTTGTTTGTTTGGCCGGCCAGCCAGCCATTAGTTAAAGGCACCGGTTCTTGAGCGGTTCAAATCACTTGAAAGGTTATTATAATGAATGAATGTTGCAACCTTGTTAGTGCTATACGGCTCTTGTTTATTATTTTCTCACTTGGGTCAAGCTGTGAGTCAATTTCATCACTGTCATCATCGTCATCACCACTGTCATCATCTCTTACTGTTTTGGTTTGCTAAATGTGAGTACAAAATAATAAAATATCATTTTAATTTGTAAATTTAGCTACATGCATTTACAATTTACAATCAACTACAGGGTATATAAAAAATTGAAAGTGAACAAAAACTTCTGACAGTTTCTGATGTTGTAATTAAAATGTTGTTGTTAATATTATATTGTAAATAAACAATACATGGTCAGTGTCCGCCGGGTACATGACATACCTTCTTCCTTTCCAATTTTTGGAAAGGTATTTATTGAACCCTATTCGGCCCCCCTACCGATTTTTTTGTCATAACTTTTTTTAAGTTAATGTGCTGATAAAAAAATTTACACAGTATTCTTACAATTTAATAATACACATATTTTGAAAATCGGCCCCCCCCCCCTAGGCCTGAACCGCCCTTAAAAGCCTAGGCTTAATAGGGTTAAAATCAAATCCCTGATTTCGCCCGCTCTGTTTAATGAGTGAAGCGAGCGTTAGGTGGCGTATGACAGGTTTCACGAGAGTAGGAAATTTGCAGACAGGTTAGAAGGACTTTATACCTAAACTAAGATGGTCAGTCTTAACTAGGAATATATATATTTTTTTTTTGGCAAATCATCATTTGGCATATAACGCCTGGCATGATTGTTGATTGTTTTGCCAGGTAAGCCCTCCCCTCACATAGCTTTATGTAAATCGATTTTCACCTCGTCGCTACGCAATTTACAAGATGCTCTCTTTGAGGGGAGGGAGGGCTTCGCTGCTTAATGTTTGTTTGACGTTTGAAAATATTTATATGGGACACGCGCCCTTAGAAATATGTTCCGCTTTTGATGAAAATAATTTTTTACTGTTTGGGTATTTTACTTATATAAAATATGTTCAGCCTTTAAAGATTAATTCGATGCTATCTAACATCTCCAAAATAACTTATGGAAATGGAATATATTTCATACACCTTATCTGAATTATGACATGAAGAGGGAGGGTGTTTTGTCAAGAAATGCGAATCTCCTACGATTTCAGGAAGCTCTTCAGCGCGTGTACATCTTTTTAAACAACA
>JAUKWF010000654.1:0-11190 GCA_032356525.1 Eutonina indicans
CTTTGGATTTGACCAATTACAACCATAATATTATGATTATACTTTACGTCTTGTTATTAACATATGTGGCAATATTGTAACAGTCAAATGGATGTCAACTGCAAACTGTAATCAAAGATGTTGGAGATTACAATGTGATTTCTTTGGTTTCTTTCAATGATTCAAATATTCCAGAAAATGTGATTCGTTTTCACCTGAGACTGCGATATTTCATTGGACGACAGCAGCTATTGAAACGTTGCGCGAAAGTAGGGTTCATCGCTTACAATGTTTGCGAGAATCGCGATTATCTTGTTAACAAACTGTTGAGATTGTTTTGAGCGATCTATATAAAACTACCATAATAATATACTATCATTTTTGTCTGTACCATTTATGAGACATACTGCAGATATTCTGTCACCAGTTGATATCCCTTACTATGCATACACGGAGAAGCGAGGTGATTATTATGGTTTGGTGAATGTAACTACCAACGATTTACATTATAATATGGAACTCGTCCTGGACTTTATCAAAAAATCAAAAGTATCCCATAAAGTGCTGCTGTCATTAAACAACGGACTCATCAGTAAAAACATCGCAAATTTTCATCGCCAAATGTACTGGCATAAATTGATCAATGAGCATTCGGTAGAAATTACAAAGTTGACTATCGATTCAAGAAAACATGCAAAAATGAGAAACTTTGTCGCCTGGTTGGAAAAGAACTTGAATACCTTAAAATAATAATTATATGGTCTGACCTACCAAGTAGAAATCGTTTCATGCAGTATGTTAGTCTGATTTTCGATCGCCAGTGGTTTTGGTATTCTGAATCATCACTTGAGTATGATTATACAATTCCCATTGACGTCAATGCCTTGAAAACACAGCATTTGCATTTCAATCGCTTGCTTCAAACAGGTTGTTTCCTTACTCTCAAATGAAAAAATAAAGTAAGTAACATGACTTTAAAAGCGATCACCGAGGATGGTTGGTATATGAATTATTCTCAATCTCATAGCAACAAAACTTCAACACCGGCAGACCTCCTACCGTCTTTCGGTCTCACTCATTCATTCGAATTAGAGATGGCTGAAGCTTTTATCTTGCCTTTATGGTATTCTCAGCCTTTTATACAACTTTGCAATCAGAAAGGTATAACATGGACCAAACAAGTTATAAAGAAAAACTCAAACTTTTTGAATGTTGTATGGGACGATGCATACGGTCAATATTTATATTATTGGGATTATACATTAGAGAAATTTGAATATGTTAGTACAGGAGAGTGGAAAAAATTATCATGTCTCCCAGGACAACAGTCACTGATGGCAGAGACAGCTATCTCAACCAAAGAAACTGTATACAAATGGAAATGTGTGCCATGTGGTAACAATTTTGTTAAGGCCACTTATGGAAACCAGTCCTGCTTTCCATGTCAAGGTTATTATGTTGCGAACACCAATAAATCGAACTGTTTCAATCCTTACAATGATACATTTCTCAACTACAAAAGTTTGGGTGCCATAATATTTCTCTCTACTGATCTTGTGTGTTGCTTGTACGGAATTCTGATATAGCGGTTATTTTTATCAAATACTGAAAAACTCCAGTTATTCGAGCATCTGATTTCCCTGTTGCAATCACACAGATAATCTCCCATATTCTCTTGTGTGTTTGCTTGCCATAATTTTATTTCGGTGAACCTAATATTTGGTTTTGTTACGGACAGTTTGGCCTCGTCGGTGTCGTGATGGTTTTCTTAAACTCGATCACCTTGTTGAAAAGTCAAAAGATGATGTTTATATTCCAATCGCTCGAAGCGAGTCATGTCAAGAAGCATTAGCAACAAAGTAAAAGCATTTGAATACACCATGCTAATTATTTCAGAGGTGTTCTTCATTGGGATTTGTGTGGTCACCGTTTCTTACGAAAGAGTTGCAATTCGATCGAAACTGTTTAACAATCGATTTACACGAGAGAACTACTGTTGGAATTATATTTCGTTGTCAGGATTATTCGTTTACCTAATGCTGATCATTCTTTGTTCGTTCATTCAAAGTTTTCGCGCCAGAAAGTTGCCGAAAACGTTCAACGAATCCAAACAGATATTGTACAATTCATTTTTGAAGTTCTTTCTTCTTTCCATATTCTTCCCTATTCACTATGGTCAAAAAACTGAACGAAGAAGCTGGTTGAAGTGATTTTTCAGACAATTTTAAATGCATTTGATTTGCTGGTGAACTATACATAAAGAGTTTACATTGTCATCTTTCGGCCATCTTCTTATAATGCCGATTACATAAAAAGCATAACGTTCGCTAAGGCGACAA
Organism: Eutonina indicans; assembly: GCA_032356525.1. Taxonomy (NCBI): domain Eukaryota; kingdom Metazoa; phylum Cnidaria; class Hydrozoa; order Leptothecata; family Eirenidae; genus Eutonina; species Eutonina indicans. The sequence goes on from JAUKWF010000654.1 coordinate 2,319, forward strand.
AACAGGCTGAAAGGCTGACACATGGCAGTGGCGGATACAGCACTACTTCTGAAATACAGTGTAGTATACAATTAAAATGTCGTTAAGTAAGACAATTTTGTAAAGGATAACGGTATTTTAATTACTGTTTACACTCGACTCCTGTATGGTGCTAATACGTCATCCGCCTTGTAATAAATAAGTAATTTGTGCCATCTATATATGTAAATACTTATGTATGTGGTTGAAGATTCTTGAAAAAGCGAAAAGAAAAGTTTTTTATAAATTGGTTTGTATCTACAGGGTATTTCAAAAAATTTAGAAGTGAACATTGACATTTTGTAATTCTTCGGGAAAAATATAAGGTCCAGTAATAAATCGACTTGGCTTTTTACATTTATATCGAGTATCTCTTTTTAGGCATGTATTTTAATACAACAATTATTTTTTCAAATATTTTACTAACAGTAAACGACTATTACAAAATAGAATATAAATGAATTGTGATTTCACTAGTATCAGACGAGTCAATGTAGTCAGAGTACTTGCCATCCTACTTTCTTTCTAACAGGTTACAACAGGAAGGGCTTTTATACCTAAACCAAGGAACTAGTGTTCATGTCCATTTTAGTGAGTCAGCTTTAAGAAAGAAAGGAGAAAAAATTAATAAGCTGATTAATATATTTTGTCAGTTTATTATTACCATATATATTATATATCATTATAAAGTTAAAAATTTGTTGTCTAACAGGACTTCATGTAAATATTTACAAACAAACAAATATGTATATAAGTATATTTATATATTAAACAAATTAAATCCTAGTGACAGATACCTTTTAAAAAATACTGAAATTTTTAGTTTCTTTGCCTTATGTATATCAAGCAGTTGTAACATTTGACTATTTGTATTTAAAAACAAAATTAAATACGCAACAAAAAAAACATAAATACAGTACACTCTCGATAAGTGATACACCGGATAACTAGGACGCCCGCTATGTGGTACAGATTTTCTTGGTCCCTTGAACTTGCTTATGTACTTGTTTGCTTCGGAAAACTAGGACGCCCGCTAAGTAGTACACTTTTGTTCGGTCCCTTGGGTGTCCCACTTATCTAGAGTATACTGTGTATTCATACCTGTAATAAAAATGTTATGCAAATAAAATCAATAACCAAAACGTGTAAAAAACATTTCCGGATTTGTTGTACCATTAAATAATACGCTGCCATTTTGGAAACTTAAATTGGTGCAGGATTGAAATCGGTTTTTTAAAATTCATAATATAGAAATGACAAAGCCAGGAGAATATTTTCAGACGTGCACCAGGGCGGGCGAATTAAAGTGTAGGGGCCAAAATATTTAATAACTAAGAAGGCCGCACACCGGACCAGAATTTGTTTTGAGTCTTTAATACGATAGATTAACTTAAACACACGCAAAATTTACACTTAAAGTAGGAAGTTCCATACTCACAAGTATGATCTATCCGATTTACATAACTTAACGCCTGAAAATTTGAAGTAACCTGAAAGCTTTGTCCGTAATTTGAATGACCACTGGAAAAAATTGGGCTTCAAAAATAAATAGTTTGAAGTCCTTCTCATTTTATGTACTCCATCTAAATGATAACACCAGAGTGAGTCGGTTTTAAAATGTAAAGTAGTTCAGTTTTGACAGTTGAAATTTTACAAAAAAGCAGAATTTGGTTTATCTGTTGAGTATTTATCATGTTAAAAGCCGTAGATGGTTCAAAATCACAGTTCTTTTCATCCATAATAGCATAACAGAAGATTACAAAATCTTACGAGGAAGACCTTAACTGACATGCATAGATCAGTTGGTGGATAATACTGGACTGCCTTGATACCCAGAGTAATTCCAGTTACTTTTTTAGCGAAAGCACGTGACATATATACAATTTCCATATAGAATTGTTTACGCATATTTGACGTTGTACCAATGTCTTAACAAAGTTTCTGACATCCTTACAACATCCATATTACATCCATTCAATATTTCTAATATCTATACCTATATCTATTTGCGGTTGTAGCAGGGTCACCGTATATATTTGTTTCCAAGTTTCCAGTTTACTGGCCAACTGGCTTGCTGGAAAACATGGCCAAACCCGATGGTTTTATTCTAAAAATAGAAAATATATAAATGAGGTTTGAGAACTAGGTATTGAGAACTGACTGGGGCGAGGCGTGGTTAGAAAGTAGACGACTTTTATTAGAAGTCACTACGTATGTATTGGAAGTTAAAATGTGATCATGTTGTTTGAATGTGAGGTAAATCAACATCAACGGTAAAATCAAAATATTGGAACCACAATTGAAAATATTGAGTGAAAATCGAATAGCAGAACAAGAGCAACAAGAGCAACTATTTTTTATTTGCTCTCTTATTCAAAAATTTTCATTCCAGAAATATTTTTTATCACACACAACAACCATAATATCACTTTGATTAAGAGAACGTATTGTAAATATACGAGTTAGTGGAAAAACCCCATTATTACAAAAAATTAATGATTAAAAACTATTGTACAGTGAAATGTGAATAGATATTCAAATACTTCATAGATTTCTATTCTGTTCTATTCTGTTCCTTATAATTTTGAATAAAAGTGGGATTTTACTTTCCCCTCCTCGATGTGACCGCATAAAAACTGATGGTCTTTCAAAATAAAAACTCCTTCTTTAAACAAATGATGAAGCGCAAAGGAATAATTCTAGCCAAATACTTTCAAGAAAGAGAAGCAAACAATAAGAGAGAAGCGTGTGGACGAATTTCCATAGAGAAATATGGACGTTGCAAATGGAGAATATAAACTGCAACACGCCATTTTAGAGCAGAAGAGAGAAAACAAGAAATTAGCAAAGGATTTGCAGAACGCAAAGGAAGAGCTTGCACAGCAAAAGGTAAGCTAAAGCGAAAGAGATATTAAAGATATAAAAATATTTAAGATTCCTAGCATGCAGTCTTCGTATCTTTTCCCTTATTTTGATTATCATTGTGTAAAATTCATCTTCTCAAATATGTCTAAGTTGTTATATTAATCTTATCTTAATATGCGACACGTATGACATGTGACTAGATAATAAAAGCTAATTTAAAGCTTACGATTCCTTTAAGGTGGTTGTGACGTCACAGTAACTTTATAGACATACACTGCTCAGCAAGAGACATAATGTGTAAATAGCAAGTTAAAATTTCTATCTGTAATAATATAGAAATAACTGTAATAAACACTTGACTCTCATGCTGGGAGCAGCATGAACAGGGGTCTGGATCCTCCCCTGTACATTGGACCTTTTTCATAACGTCGTTAATTCGAAACTTTCTTCCCTCATATCAGGAGAAAGCAGGTAGCCTGGAAATCAAGTTAAGAAGCATTGCAAGAGATGGATGCAACCTTCTAAGTGATTCCGGTGAAGATCTTATGGTAATCTCTACCAGAAAGAACCAAGCACATATCGAAGAATTGAAAGAACTACAAAGGCTATGGTCGTTCAACCAAAGAGAACTGATGGACGCCAAGGAGTTTATACAGGAGCAGGAAAAAAGTACCAGTAAGCTGAAACGTAACATTGAAGATAAAAATGGCGAGATTGCAATAGCTCGAAAAAATTTGGAGGCTTCACAGGGGAAAGAAAAACATTTGAAAAGCTTATTTGAAGAAGGGAAGGAAAATCATTTGCAGACCAATATTGCCTTGTCAGGTATAGCTGCTAAGAACGAGGAGATAATTCGCTCAACGGAGACGAAGATTGAACTGCTGACAAAAGAACACGAACAAAAAATCCAGGAAATCACAATGGAATCAGCATCGAGATTTTCAGAAGTCAATTCAAGGTGCGACGAATTCGCTGAGAAATTGCTACGCAGCGAGGAGAAAACCCTTGATATGGAAATGCAGTGCCGCGAAAAAGAAAGTCTCATTTGCAGGAAAGAGAAGGAAAATATGGATCTACGAAACAGCTGTAAAATCTTAGAGAATAATTTAGCCGTAGCAAGCAAAGGAATGGAGGAGAAAGTCAAAACAATAGAAACTTGCCGTCTAAAATATGACGAGTTTCTAGAAACACATGATTCAGTAGTGTCAGGCCATGACAGAGTTTGTCAGGATTTTCAGCAACAGATCGAAGTCAGGGATGAAGAAATCAAAATGTTGAAAGAGAAAATGGACCTGATGACAATTAAAATGAGAAGGCATGAAGGAAAACCGAAATGGAAAAACTGATAATAAACAATTATATTTGTAGCATGCATTTTTAGTAGTTTATAAAAATATTTTTGAGTGCATATAAATAAACGAAATGACAAAAATTTAGATATATAGGAAATGTTTTTGCATGAAAATATTTTGCATAGTAATTTCGATAAATATACGGAAATTGGAAATGGGAAATCAAGAAATTATTGCTATTCAAGTATATCTATGTCTTTATATCCAAATAGAAGCAAATCTAAATTGATTTTATAATTTTGAGAATTTGACCTTATTTTCAAAATTTCGCGGGGATTAAATTTCGCGGATGGCGTCTCTCTAGATCTTTGAAAAGATTGAATCCGCGAAATTTAATCCACTTAAAGTACGTCAAGTACGTCGTACCTAAATCGTCGTCATCGTCGAAATGATCAGATGAAAGATTTCCCCTACAGCTTCGCAATAAAATTTGTTTGTGCGTGAAGTTACCAAGAAAAAAAACAGAAACAGTATTTGTGTTAGTTATTAGGAATGGTTACCTTGGAGATGCAGGGACATGGCTATAGTATCCAGAATCTAACAAAGTCGTCTCTAAGATTGTCTATAAAAAATAAAGGAATGATGATAAAATTACTAATAATTAAATAATTGTATTTCTACCGTCAAAGCAGTCACTAATGTATTTATTGAACACGACTGCTAAAACCAAATTATGTCAATTTCAGTTAATGAAACATCAAAGGCTGGATTGCGAAACTTTCGCACACTGAATTTTATATAAATATATTTTATTACTTTAGACTGCCGGCTATTTGGGGAATAATTCGACCGACATCACATAAAATGGAAGTGTTCATAAAACACCAGATAGTGGGATTGTATAACAAATCATTTTGTTTATCACCAATAAATACCGAGTTTATTCGGTTTAAAAACACACCGGTAAAAGTCAATCAAATTGTTCAAAATAGACTACACTTCCGGGTAATAATACAAAATGACTCCAAAAAGTTCTGGGTAATGAAGAAGTCTTAATATCTAATGTACATTAGGACAGTAAAAGAAAGTAGGGTTTGAGAAAAAGTAAAAAGTTAAATGTTATTGGTACCTTTAGCTCTTCATAAGTTACACCTGATTCCAACGAATTCTCACTCATATTAGCTGAAATCAACAAAAAAATAATATTTTGTAAACGAATTTTGAACCGCTTCTTCATAAGGAATACATTTCATGGGGATTAAATTTTGAAGATATTGGCCTTATCCGCGAAATTCAATCTTCCGACAAAAAAGACCATCCACGAAAAAGTTGTTTCTAACCATAATCTTGGATGAATCAAGAAGGTTTGAAACGTTGTGAAAAACCAGTAACTATTATATCCCCGTTTTTTCTAGCGGGAACCGAAAAAAGATTTTAGTAGAAAAGCATCATCATTTACGTTTCTTTTATAAATTTTAGTATGTAACAAATATTGAATTTTAAGGAGATTTCTACCTTAGATATAGATGGGATACCCGCCCTACTTTACCTTTTCAATTTTTTATAAAAATATCGAAGCGAAATTTTTAAATGATGGGAAATAGAAAAAATAGTATGGATACCCAGGCTACCTTAGATACTGATACAATAGCCACTTACACAAGGAAGAACTGAATCTTGAAGATGAATCTAAAGAAGTAAGTGGAACATCTACGTGCTCTTTTGATCCTTCCAAAATCTACAAACAAAAAGTATAGCGAATCATTGATTAACATTCGCTTGTATTACATATAGCATATTATCATTTCCAATTGATTGGAGTAACAAAACCATCATTCAACATAAGTAAAAGTAAAAAAGTAAAACTTTTAAGATAATTTGATTTAGATAACCGTATACAAAACCTTAGATTTTTACCACCGAAAGCTTAGTAACACTTTGGGGTCTCAATCGATACAACTCAGCTAAGAGTAAGATTTGGGGTAAGTTAAGTAAACAGGTAATATTTATTGGATTATCCAAAACTTTTACCACCGAAAGCTTCGTGAAGGCAGCAGAGGGCGCGGATCCAGCCAAAAGTTAAGGGTTGGCAAAAAAAGAAAATCATTGAATGTAATCAATGTAATAGTCAAATTTATGTAGTTTACACTGTTAATATAATTGAAAAAATAGCTTTTTTATTTCTGAGTTGCGAACTTGGGAAACTCTGGATCAGCCACTGGAAGGTGATGAGCTCGAGAGCCTACCATTATTTAGTGTCAATGAAACGCCTTGAGATCACTCGGCCATTCTTGTCAGTTACAAATCTTTTAGCTCAAATAAATCACCACTTACTTTCTTTAGTTCATTTTTCAGAGCAAGTGCAGAATTCGGTGTTGAAAATAAAGATCTTTTGTATTGATCGATCAGCCGGCGATTCTGATCTAATTTCATAGGTGGCGGTAACTAAAACAAAAAATCACGTAATCATTTGTAATTCTTATAAAATCACTATTCATATTTAGCCAGGATAGACTCTTCAGTTTTGAAGGATCCTACCTTTCTTGTGAAACACCTACAAAGGAGTCTAAGGATGAATAGCAATTTCCAATAAGTAAGGCTTGAAGTTGTACCATTGCAGGATGATTTAGATATCCAAGACCTGATTAACTAGCGACCAAAGACCTGATTCAGCGATCCAAGAACTGGAAAACTTAAAAATGCATTCTGACTCGAAATTAAAATTTTACTCATGTGGTCATGTTGCTAACCGATTGCTAAGAAGCTTACCGCTTATGGGAAAAGAAAAGTTTTATATAAAACAAACAAATATAATGCAATCGACAATCCAGGGGAAAAAGGTTTCTAAGTTTTACAGGTCTTGGATAGCTTGTTTAGGTCTTTGACCGCTTACGGAAAAAAATTTGCGACGACGCTGCACAAGGGGAAAAACAAAAGTTGTCAAACCAAGACTTTATCTACCTGAGTCAAATAAATAAGTTTGTGAAGTTGAGTGATCATTTGTAAGATGGGATCATCGATGACACGAACTCTTCTCGGTGATATTGTTAACGTTGTATGTGCTGATGCTATGGAAATTAATAAACCAAAAAGGGTTAAAATGAATTAGAAATCACAATTTTTATACTGCTGAATTCAAAATCTTTAGCATGTCAATGACAACACTTTTGCCACGGGATCATTGATTTGTACATTCCAAAAAAACAAACTCGTGCTTAACATAGACCTAACACATAAGAATACTTTCAAGGAAGAAAATTTCACAGTTTCGCGTTTTTTGGCCTTCTCCGCAAAAGTAAATTCCACGAAAACTTTTCAAAATGAGATATGATCGTTTAAAAGTACTAATTCCAGAGGCGAACCTAGGGACCACGTAGCAAAATTTCAGGAGGAGAGTGAACGGTAAATGAAAATTTATCAACTTTGACAATGTTGTAAGAAGTAGCGAGAAACTTTGCTACATGTCTAGATCCGCTCCAGTGATTAATAACCCGTCATACGAGCTATACGTCCAAAAAATTGGTAATGATTACAGATTTCAATGAAATAATCTTTTGTAGTTTTTATCTAGTGTAGACACAGGGATATTTAATTCAAACTTTGTACAACTTACTTGGTCGGTGCTTTGTAGGCGTCCTGTCAAGGCCATTCAGACTGTCGATGTATGAACTAGATCAAAAAGGAAACAAAAAAATTATTAATAAATACAGTGTACTGTACAAGTAAAAAAGATCATGTTTAAATAAGCGCATTCGCTTGATCGTCAGAGGGAGTTGAATATTTTCTACTCCTGAATCTCAAACAACGAACAAAAAACAGAAAACACAGAAAACAATTGGGTAATTTATGTTTTACGCATAACACGGGCGCTTTGGAAGAGTCGGGGAACAAAACTACCAGAGTGGAAAGCGGCCTTAAATTTTCGCAATGATTCAGTCGGTCCGGGAAGATGGACACAAGATTGATATAAAGAAGATAGACAAGATCCGATTTTAACGGATTTTTAAAACGGTTGTGGGATTTAGTTCCGTAATTTACGGGATTCTGTATACTTCGTACTATAATAATAATAATCATAAGCGAGCGTAGTAGAATTTACAAGCATTTTAAAATAATCTAGTTTCTTTGAAAACGATAATCGAATAGACTGAACTGAACGAATCAACATATTTACGGAAAATTTCAATTTTACACTTTTCTTTTTTAGGAACTTCTAGGAGGTATGCACAGACAACACAGATCACATAGGCTTTGCCATGTTATCGCTATGATAATAAAATAAACAATGCTTACCAGCTTTGAGTTCGTTTCACCATATTATCCATTTTACCTTCCGAATCTAAACTTGCCACATCGTTTTGTGAGAACTTCCTGTTACCATTATATCGAGCATTTAGCGGAGCGGCGGCGATCTGACTAGGTTTCTTCAAGATCTCATCTTCGTTGTTGCTATCGTATGATCCCGAACTCGACACGAATTCCGCTCGATGTTTTCGATTGATACGAATCGGGCGTGACACCGCGTTTCCGCTCGATTTGATGGGCTTTCGGTCGGAGTCGTGCTCTAGAAGCGCGCTCTCGTATTTGTTGGTATTATAAGACAGTTTGCGAGCACGGTTATTTGGTACGTAATCGGTCGTAGTATCACTGTCCACTGTGTTATTACAAGACTGTTCAGACATACTGTCATCGCAGAA
>JAUKWF010000655.1:0-11188 GCA_032356525.1 Eutonina indicans
CGAAGTATTGAGCCTTGGAACAGATTGCCGAAAAAAGTAGTCGACTCACCATCCACTTCGACTTTCAAGAAACGCCTACAAAATTATTTGAAAAAATGATTTTGTAAAAATAATATTGTATTAAGACCGGTTCGTAATAATAATAATAATTTGAATCTGAGCAAAATAACAAGAATAATCGTAATTTTGATGACAAAAAAACAATTCAAAAGTCACTTCAAATGAAGTCGGCAAAAAGTGACTAAATTGGTAAAATTTTAGTCCAAGTGACTATACTTTTATTTTCGCCGACCTTTTTTTTACAGACTTTTTTTTACCGATAAGGTAGTACAAAATAACTTCCGTGAAAAGAAAACAAATTCTTTCGTAGACCATACTTTGTACTTTAAGGGGATTAAATACGCGGGAACTTAATTTCGTGGTGGTTTAAAACCTGATTTTTCGAGTGAGTTTAATTTCGCGGATCAGTCAAAAATGTAAACTTTTGCATAGTAATTTCGATAAATTTACGGAGAAGATATGAGAAAATGGGAAAGCAAGAAAGTATTCCTGTTCGAGTATAACTATATCTTTATATTCAAATAAAAGCAAATGAAAATTAATTTTCTAATTTTGAAGATTTTAAATTATTTTCAAAATTTCTTTACATCTTTGAGATTAAGTGTAAGATTAAGATTAAGATTAAGATTTAGTGGATTTTCGCGGTTAAAGGCCGGCCAAAATCCGCGAAATCAGCGAAATTTAATCCCCTTAAAGTAATTTCTTTCAAGGGGAGTTTTTCAACCACAGTAAAAAGAAAAAGGTTTTTTCTATTTACTGTGTTTCAACTAAACAAATGAATAATAGAAGAGATGTTTTGGGCTACTTTAATGAGATTATATTTCTTGTGGGGATCAAATTTAGCGGATGGTCTAAAACCTAAATTTTCGCGGGGACTTAATTTGGCGGATCATTAAATTTTAAATTTTCTGTATAGAAAGTTCGATTAATATTTGAGAATATTGAAAACAGGAAAGCAAGAAATTACTGTTATTCATATGTAAATAAAATAAAATATATACATTACTTTTCGAATTCAGAAAAGCCTAGACCCATTTAGCTTTAAAGTGAATTGGTTTCGGATATTAAGTCATTAAATCATTCCAATGAAATTGACCCTTCTAAGTAAATTAGGTGTTGACGTCATCTGGCTGACATAAAGAAAAACATGAAAAACCGGAAAAAAATCCGTCCGGAAAACTATTGATAACAGGCTAGTTCTGATACGAGTAAAGCTAAAGTATTGGTCTAAACAAAACGGAAAAGTTACCTTTGCGGCTTAAGTAATTTTGCAGACCAGATTTTTTGACGACTTCGCACGGGAGGACATAACGGCCAGGGTTCGAGGCGGGCGGGTATGCGTAATCATTTTTTTCCTCCATTTTTTTTTACTCTCAAACTATTTTTTCATTTTGCCAAAAATATATAAGTTAAATCAAATTTAATTAGAAAACGACGAAAAGTGATTGAATTGTTTGTGGCGGATTTTTTTTTGAAATTTAATTTCTTTTTCAGGGTGATGTAGTAGAAACTACAGAAACGTATTAAATTATAATGATAATGAATTTGAATCTTCACTTCCTTGCGCAGGGCTCTTACCAGGCGCACATTTTATATGATGTTGAACTTTTAATGCAGGCTTTTTTTCAATTATCAATAATTACACAAATTGAAGGACTTATATATACATTATATAGAATTAGTATTTTTAGAATCTACTCTTCAGAAATATTAAATTTCACATTTTTAACTTTTTATCGTTGCTGGTGAGTTCATCACTGAAAACTTTTGTTTGTCTTTTGCAGTCTAATCATATTTCTAACACCGGCTAAAACTTAGGTCAGTGTTTTTCGGCTGGTAACTTTGATGTATCTGATATAACATTTTCCGTAAACTAAACGGAACATTGTTGCGGAACATCAAAACAGGAATGAAATGATACCACATTAGGTACCTCATGTGATTCTCTTGGTGGATTTGTGCAATTTTTCTGCAATTTTATCTGTTTTCTTTTTGTTGTTAAAGCTTCCTTTCTTTATAGAGATCAAATTTTATAGCTTTCAATTTCAGGGTTTATTTTTTATATTTTGTTGTATTTTAGTTTTGTTTATATTATCTATTAATTATCCTGGTGAGGTGAGCAGTGAGGGAGTTTCAACTTTGCGGCCGGAAGATTATGTTTTAAACTCTCAGCTGCATGTTTGAGATGTTTTGATGGCAGTGGTTGATATGGCACAAATTGCAGTAAATAAAACAAATAACTACAAAAAACCCGCAATCTCGATATCCAGCAACTATGTGTTCTCCCCCTGACTTTTGATGATGTAACTATTTTAAACACATTTACTCTCTTACTCTCTTACTCTTTAAACTGTATGTTTCATTTTATATTTAAATATATCTCCCAGACTGCCCAAAACTAATTATAGTTTAACTGATTATATAATGCTTTATAAAGGGGAACGGAGGTTTGCAAAAATTTTATTTTTGTTTAATCATAACGTTGGATAAAGTCTACAAGAGCTCAAAAATCGAAAAATTAATTAAATATCTATTTTTTTGGCCCAATAATGGACTTTTTAGTAAGTACAATAAAAAGCACTGCGATGGAGAAAGGAGTGTTGCTGCTAAAACTTTAAAAGGCTGTAACTTTCGTTTAAAAAATATTCAGAATATATGATGAGACATTATTTTTTTTGTTTCGAGTTCCTCTATCAGATTTTTGAAAAAATTGACCTCTTATTTGGCCTCCGTTCCCCTTTAAACGAATGGTTTAGGCCGATCGAAAAAATATGTTTGTTTCCGTCTTACCGGCCGGGTGAGATTTTTTTCTTCGATCACCCGGCCGCAGATTTTTTTCCGAAAGTAACAGTGTTTCTCGTAATTATTTAATTTGACCAAGATCATATTGCTTCTCTGGATGTTGTCAAATATATTGACATACTGAGGACAATTATGAAAGTGGTGGAGAGCAGAGAGCAACAGGAGTCTGTCGTAACTGAGGACTGTAAATGTTAGTATGGTTTAACGTTTTATGAAAAGTGTAGGGCAGGGAAACCAGGGCTATATCCCACATGTTTTTGCCGAAAAAAATAGTCTTGCGCGTTGTGAGAAAAATAATGTTATTTAAGGGTTAATTAAGGATGTGTTTAATTAAGCTAATCTTAGAGTATTAAAATTTAAAAAAAAATCTTCTATCATCAGCCCTAACCCCTTGGTGGAGCCTACTTTATAATCAACAAACATTTTTTTCCCTCCATTTTCAAAAGGAATTTGCCAACCCTGATTGAGACAAGGTATGGCCAGAAGAGTGTCCTAGATGCGATCATCAATGCTGCCTGCTGCCAACACGTTTTAACTCTCAAAAATAAGGCCGATGAACCACTTTAATGTCAGAAATATCCGCGGGAATAAATTTTCGCAAATCGTTTAACTCGCGACTTGGCCAAAAATATATTTTTCGTGGGAATTTCGCAATTTTGCTATAAATTGGATTTCTACTTTCTCAAAAACCTGCAACGAGGATACCGATTTGGTACATTACTGGATGTACATGCAAATATTTAGCGCAAAAGAACTGTAATTTGAAAAGATCTCGTTAGCCCCTCCACTTTTAAATGGTGGGCTCTAAATATGAATAGGGAAAATACAATACAAAATATCAATTATAAACAGTAAAAAATTATTCGTAGCAGCACTTTACTTATCGATAGTTTTTGGCAAAAAAAAATATGTTTGCGGCCTCCCGGGTGGTGTTTTTTTTCCCACCCGGTAAGACAGAAACACACAAATTTTTTCGATCTGCCTTAGCTACTAACCGACGGAAATGCAATTATTCTTGCTAAAGTTTTATTTATTTGTTTATTTGTTGTTTTTTTTGGTACTAAATTAAATAGACAACTTTCCATTAGAGCTACCATTTTGAAACTAATAAACTTACTGAAACAACAATATTCTTTTGATACGTCTATAAGCTGTATGTTTCATTTTATATTGAAAAATATCTTTATTTCTGCTAATTTATCAATTCCCCAGACTTTCCGAAAAACTGCACAATTTAATTATTTTTGTGATAAGCTCGAACATTCGCATTATGAGATTAAACCCACAATATGAATAATAAAGTTTCTCATTAAAATAAATTTACAAGAAAATAATTGAAAGTGAATACGTCTTTTCAACATATTCTAGAGCGTTGTTGCATGCCGTTTTTCTTCACCTTTTATTTTACTGTGCTAAAAAGCATGACTCGTATCAGATCTGCAAAAAGTAAATTCCCTCAAAATTTTGAGCAATCTGCGAAAGTTAATTACATTAAAGTAATTATTTTCATTGTTTTGAAATGTTCTGGTATTTAAATTTACCTTTAAAGATTCTGGGAATTAGGCGAAACAAAATTAATTTGTTGTTCTACAGGCCCGACCGACCCAGAATGTGGCTAAATAAAAAAAAAATAATATCGACTTTTATTTCAAAAATACATATAGCACTTCAACTTTAGTCTGTTCTATCTAGGAAGTTTTCGTGCCTGGATATTCTTAGAAAGGACATACATCTTTTAAAAATTCATGTAAAAAGGAAGTGAAAACGAGGGAAAATAAAATAATCCACTGGGCACAAAGAGCTTTATTATTAAATAATGAGTTTCAAGTTTCTGCCAACCCGGATTTTGGAGAGAAAATATTTTTATTTTACCGACCGGCCGACTCTAATTTCTCTTATGATCTGCCTGTAGAACAATAAATTAAATTTGTCTCGCCTTAGCAGAAAATTTACTTGTTTGGTTTTTATCTGATACTTTCTAACGAAACTATTACAAAAACCTTTGTTTTCATTATCATGAATAATTAATGAGCTATTAATGTCCAATATTCCCCAATATTCCTTCAAAAAGTGTACTTTGCTTGCACACAGATTCACAGCACTATATTAGCTTGTATTGCTTTATACTTCTTAAATCTAGCTTTTAAGACAGCTTTTAAAAATCTATCTTGAACAAGACACACCTTTTCAAATTTTATTTATCTCATTAAAATTATGCATCGATCAAATCAGCCTCAATGTAAGAATATGGAAAATCGGTGACGTTCATATCATACCTAAGTAGTACAATAAAGTTTATATTACGTTGAATTTTCTTTGAATAATATTGGTAAACTTTTTTATGTACATCTTTAACCGATAGTTCTAAAACGTTTTTCTTAATCTACATTAAATTTCCAACAATTTGATAATACTATCTGTCTATATCGGGATTATGTTAATAATAATAATGTTACTCCTGCTTTGTTGACACACTTCTCCTTCTGTCAATTATTTTCCCTAATTTTATGATAATACAATATTTTACCCTTTTATTTTTTCACGGTTGACCATTATTTTTTAATTAGTCTTTCTTTCTACGTAGTTTTATTAAAAATATAATACCAAAATGAATAAGTACCTTATCAATGTTTTACGTCTAGATTCAAATCATTGAAAACTTTCTTTTTAGTAAAATGTCTCAATCAATAAACGACGATGAAAATTCGCCATTGTTAGATGTTACAAAAGACACGAATGATGTTGAATTCAAGGGCAATAAAAAGTAAGCAAAGGAAAACTACTTATATGAAAATTGTTTTTTCTTTTTGAATACACAGGCTTCTTCATGTAAACGCTAAAAAGAGATCAATAAATCATTGTATATACGTCAATTCCAGAGCAATGTGGACATGACTTTTGAGATGATTCCAACCCAAGGAACAAATTTTGCTCCCTGATGCATGGGTCGCGGCGCTCCTAGGTACCTACCTAGGGCTCCAAGACCAAAAAAAAGACTGTGACTAACGGTTGTGACCAGATGGAATCGACGTAATGCTCAAATGCTCGTAATGCCTTTTCGTGCCCGTCCCGTTAGTCACACACTCAAAATTACACCCATGCTCAAAAAGTGCCTTTTCGTACCCGTCCCTTTAGTCTCCAGATGGAATCGCCGTATACGAAAAACTCCTTGAAGTTTCAACAACTGATTTCAAATTCCTTGCAAGTTAAAGAACTGCAACTTGTATCATGTATGCAACACTACACCTTTGACAGATATAGATAGCTTGAATGTTTTCATTTTAGACATAAACAACCTCTTACAAGCATTGCTGAATTAAACAGGCGAAAAAAAAGAACATTATGGGTTGTATACTTCACAATGTTTATTGGAAATGTCAGTAAGTTTTGATTAAATATTCTCCTTTAGAAAAAGTTGATATACTTTTTTCATGAAGTGATAGACTTATAATGAAAAATATCATCAAAGACCCTGCCCTTACCCCTTTTCAAAGCCTTACCAAGAAGTAACTTTATTACGTTAATAAGTCGTAAAGTTTGTGCTAATCATAAACTGTAATTATGAGTCACCTCTAAATCTTCTCTCTTTTTCGGAAAAAAATATAGAAAACATTTCGATGGATGTTTTGTAAAACCTTTTCGCGAGTGAAGAAAGAGTCAAACGTACTTAAATAATAGTGTGTTTTGATTGGATTAGATACCCTTACTGCGGGCCTACTCTAGCCGGAGTGACTTGCTTACACTAGATACTTAGATATGTTAGAAACAACAGAAACAATACACAAAAGATATGCTACATTTTAATTGCCAACCATAACGCTCACAATTAAACAAAACATAAGGAAAACATTCACAAGAAGAATGAATAATCAAATTGATTTGATACTCAAAAAGTTGTTTTGATTTTTCAATGTAACGTCTTCTTTTCTTCTCCGAGTTATAAGAAAAATGTTTAAGAATGAAGATCCTTATTTTGACAAACGCGTGGTACCATGTGCATGTACTACTCAAAGTTGTCGGATGGCAGTTCAAATCATGTTTGAAAGGGTTTAACAAATAAAATATAACCCGGCCTGCCTTTATCTTACATTAAAATAAAGCCCAATGTCAAATTTTTTCCCCAAATGTTGTATTTGTAAGTTACACTATCCGATTAACCAATTGTTTTAACCAATTATTTTTTAGGTTTTTCAATTGTAATGGCATCACTGTGGCCATTTCTGAAAAAGGTACCATTAATTAACAATTCTTATCTTTTTACTTTTTACTTTTACTCGTAAAGATACTTTTACTAAGTTTATTTATTATGATCGTGGGGTGATATTAATCATATTTGTCATATTAAAAATACAATCATAAATTGTTCTTGTAAAATAAGAAACATGATTTATCAAAACGCGTGACAAAGACTAGATAACAAAATGGATATAAGATGAAATTTTGTATTTTTATTATGATAGCTTGATCCTACATTGGACGAGACATTCCTTGGGTGGGTGAATGCTGGCTACAGTGCTGCACAGATGGTTGCTTCAGTTGTTTTTGGTTATTGGTTTGCAAAACGGAATGCGAAGGAGCCTATTTTCATGTCTATTCTGCTTCTCACGCTAGGCAGTGCCCTCTATTCATACGCTGAAGCGTTTGGTAAGAACGGTCCGTGGATAGTTATGTTGGCTCGTATCATACTTGGATTCAGTGCTGGTAAGTCTTGTTCCCTGTCACCTCGCAATGTTATTTCAATGATGGTCATTAACAGGCGTTTATGATTTGCTTATTCAAAGTTCCAATAAGCAAATTGATCTGGTCTCCATTGGGGACTTTTTGTTATGAAGAGTTAAAGACCAGGATAGTTTTATTAACATTTAAAATCATTCCATTTTCATTTTGTATTTTCAATTTTTATTTCAGGTGTGGTGGCTGTCGCTCGTGCAGTAGGTTCCCACATGTCAACCAATGAAGAAAGAGCAACTATAATGGCAAAACTCGCTTTGTGGCAGGCTATAGGATTTTCCTTTGGGCCAGGTGAGAGCAGACGCGAAAGTCAATCTTTATTGTTCTCTAAAAAATGAGTTCGTCCTCGACCCCTGAGATTTTTTTGGTACAGGCCACTTTTGATCAAAACCACCGATTTGATCGATTAACTGTGTCATCGTTAATTAATCGACTTCCTGAAACAATGTAAACAATGTCTAAATTATTCTTCATTGTCAATTTCTGTAACGTCCAAAATATGTTTTAAAGATGTCGTGAACAATGAACGCGACCGTGTGCGGTAAACAAAATATTAGATTATACTAACTATCTAACTGATTATTATCTAACCGACAGAGTTTTGAAGAAAAAACTGTATAACTTTTTTTGTTCTTCAGTTATTCAAGCTCTTGCAAAACCTATCGGTACCAAAGGCATAAAGATCGAATCGATGCTTTTGTACGTGAACATTTACACAGTACCTGCTTTCTTGATGATCCTGATAGCTATCATCAATTGTGTTGTGGTGGTGTTATACTTCCATGAAGATCTAGAAGAATCTAAAGAACAATTAAAGATACACGTGAGAAAGTTGAGAAGACGTAAGGTTCCTATTTTTTCTTCGAAGAGAATTTAAAGACTCGGCCATTTTGTACTCCAAACATTTAGGTGGGACTCCAAAATTTCTGGTGGGGGAAACCAGCTATGGTGGGGGTTAAAAAACTTAGGCGGGACTCATATTTATGAGTATATGATTTCCTAATTTATGTGTAAATTTGGGGGGTGTTTAAGCTTATCTAGAGCACCTAAGTTTAAAAATTATTTTGGTCCAAGGAATGTTTTATGATGGATTTTCTAGGCAGGAGCATTTTTTTAGGTGGGACCTGCTATATTCAAATCCAGGTGGGAGTTTCTAATGTAGGTGGGACCTAATTTTTAAGGTGGGACCTTGAACCCCTCTGCACACTATGGTCACTGAAATCTGAGAATATCCCCTACTCAACAGCTTCGTTTTTTACTAAATTACATACACCAGTACCAGTTTATAAAAAACAAACAAGTATGGTGGTGTACACACTGAATTTGTTGTATTAAATGATATTGTATATCGTGGTTGTACAACTCACAGAAACAGATTTTATATTAAGACTACCTCACTATCTGGGAGTTTTATCTCCACAAGTTCACTCTTGAGAATTCTTTTTTCTTCTTCTTCAAGCGGGACGCAGTGTTTGGCACAAATCTAATTCTAGTTTTATTGTGTAATTAGTACAGCTTCAACTGCAATTAACCATAACTAATTTTCATTATTTGTAGAATCGACTTCATTCGAACCGTTGGATTTTCCTGTGGTGGTAGTGTGTCAAATACTATGGTTCATTGCAATGACAATATTTGCACTTAATGAAACGTAAGTATATTAACATAACAGTAAATTAACTGTGAACATTTAGTAGGTTTCAATGCCTAAATCCTTTCTGTTTTGTATTTCATAAACAAGTATATTGTAGCTCGTGATGAGGAGAGCACGAGTGTAAACATAGCTGCCGGCAAATCAAATTTGTGAAGACTGTATATATGGCGTGCCGGGACTGACTCTGTGCAAATTTAAAAAAAAGGACATAAACAACCAAGAGAAATTTCCAAGTTATACAGAGTGTATGGCAAAAAAGTATCTACCAATTATGGTAATACAAAATGGTCATTTTTTAACTTTACGACCTTCGTTTATAAAAGTAGTTGTTATATCAAGAAGTCATAAAGTTGAATGAATGATTCTTTTATAATACCATATTTGATGGATACTGAAGCTCAAGTAATTAATTTCGCGAGCACAAAATTTGGCGTTTTAGAAAAAGAAGGCATTCTAAAACACGTTTTTTTGCCTAAAACGCGAAAATCGCGAAATTTAATACCCGCGAAATTTAATACCTTTAAGGTATACATTTACTTTTTTATAGAATTGGCTCTCCATTAGTGATGAACGAATATGGATGGACACAAAGTGAAACGGTCTTCTATAATTCCATTATATTCGTAGTGGCTGGTGTGATTGCCATCGTTTGCTTTATAGGTGTTATACCGTTGGAAAGAAGGTATTTTTCAAATTTTAACACTTAAAGTCTTATTTTTCTTTTCTGCGTAAATTCAGTTTGTTGTCGTTCTTAGAAAAAATCGGCAAAAGTAAGATTGATGTAGATGGAGAAGGAGAAATACTGTATTTCTTGAACAGGCAAGCAGTCTCTGACTTGGTTGAATCAGTTGGTTGGAAGTAGATGGGATACCCGCCCTACTTTTTAATCATGGTTTTTATTTCATTATTTTAGGTTTGGTGGGAGACCTATTGTGTTCGTAGGATTTTTGATCATGTTGTTGGGCTTCATCGTTTATCTTCCTTGGGGTCCGGGCTATCCCAAACTATCAATGGCAGGTAATATGAAAATCAATTTGTTTTAGCAGTCTTTGCACTTTGTGTTGTTCCAACTACTGCAAAGAGATTCTGGAAGTTTTCTCTTTTTTTTAAATCACTGACCTTTTAAAAAGCATACAGGTTTCATATATATAGCGTTAATGATTTCTTTTTTCGGCCGGGCGTTATTCTTTGTTGAACTAAAATTATGACAGCTTATTTCAGCTAACAATAAAAAGTGATAACCTGATAATAGACTTTTCGTTGAAACAACACACAGCGTTGTACTAAAAAAAGAGGGGTCAGTCGGACCTGGAAAAACCTGGAAAACCCCGACATCAGGGCCTCATGTGATATACTCATATTAATTAAAATTGTATCTCTTAAATGATATATTAGTATGGTTGGCCTTGTTTGAATCCGTCGATTTCAATTGCATCTCGTCTGAACGTTATAAATACATTCATCCGCAGTGAACTTTAAAGGAACCGATAAACTTGTTTTCAGGACAGGAAATTAGTTTCTCATAGAGTAGGTTCTAGACGAAGACAGAGTTAACTACCTATATTGATTTTTTTTTGCAGTAATAAAGTTTGCAAATGGTAGCACAGCTTTGAATGAGGGAGTGAGCGACGTTGGTTGCCCATACCAGTATGATTGGTGTCGTGACCAACCACAACTACCGTTTGGACAGTACCTCACTGCTGCGACGTTAGTAGCAGTTGGCTATCCAGTTGTGGCCGTCTTGATCAGTACCATGTTTTCGAGACTCATCGGACCTTTCCCGCAGGTATTGTTTGTTTTGGGAACTTTAGATTTGACCGGTCTGCCATTTAAAATATATAATTTTTCGATAATTCGAAGGCTGTAAAAGATTATTCGATTTCCTGCCTATAGAAGCATTTACTTAGAAATAGAATAAAATAGAAAGGCATTCTTTCTCTA
>JAUKWF010000656.1:0-11187 GCA_032356525.1 Eutonina indicans
TTGTGCAGAATATGAGTTGGATGGTTTGTCACAAAGAATGAATATAATTGCTTTCTTAGGAAATTGTAAGTTTCTGCTTCCCCCCTCTTTTATTAGCAGTTTATTAGAACCCCCTTATTATTCGGGTCCTTAGAGCAAGGATATTAAAGATAGCGAGCAGAGTAAGTACAATAATATTTTCATAAAAATCAATACTCAAGTACCTTATAAGCTTTTTGGTTTTTGTTGTAGTTTTATCATGGCTTTCTATTATTTTGATAATTTTATTCTTAACATAGTCTTAGGATTTTAATAAAGGTTATCAATTATAATCTCAGGAAAAATATATTGCAATGCATAATTTCAACGCATATTTTTTTTCAATTTCTTTAAGTTATCAACATGGTATTTTTTGTAATGGCGTTTTACTTATACAAACATCCAACACCTGAAGATTTGACAGCAGAATTCGATAATGTTCTTGTTATTGAGAATAAACAATGTTTAGAAGAACTAGAGAACAACAATAATACCAACAACAACAATAACAACAAAGAGAAGGACAACAACAACACTGATGATGTAGTGGGATCAACCAAGTTGTAAATAATAATAAAAATGTTTGTAAATACATAATTTTTCTAAGGATGTTTATTGATTTTCAATAGCTGATACATGTGATTTCATAATATTGTAGACTTATTAATTTCGGAATATATATATATTTTATGATATTAAATACATAGTATTCTCATAATCTGATCCCATGACAAAATAGGAAAAATTGCCAATTTGTTACCCAAGTAGTTTGAAAAATAGATTTTTGGCAAATAAGAGGCACAATTCCTAAGATTTTGAATTTTTGAGACCTTAAATTCTAGAACATCAAGGAAAGAGCATTGAAGAATAAGTGAGATGGGTTGATTGTAGAATAGTGAAGTGGGTTGATCGTAGAAAAGTGAAGTAGGTAATTGTAGAATAGTGAAGTGGGTTGATCGTAGAAAAGTGAAGTAGGTAATTGTAGAACAGTGAAGTGGGTTGATTGTATAATAGTCAAGTGGGTGGATTGTAGAACAGTGAGGTTGGTGAATTGTAGAACAGTGAGGTAGGTTGATTGTAGAATAGTGAAGTGGGTGGATTGTAGAACAGTGAAGTAGGTGTATAGTTTATAATATATATCACGGTCCTTATGACCACGACCTCTTGTATACTCACCTCTTAACGGTCGAGACACACTTATAGTTCTCTTCGAGTATCCTGTCTCTCTTCCTTGTCTGGGCCCCCATCCTGTCTCACCTTTACATGGCGCTGCAGGCAGAACAACTTTGAACCTCAATAATTACACAGCTAGCCCAGACAACACAAGAAACCAACGAAAAACACAATATAAAAAATATTTGACAGGAAATATCTTGTCTCGAAAGACCACACATCATGAAAACACCAAACTCAACCCGCCTTAGTCACACACGCGCAAACCACAACAAATCAAAAGTGAAATCAATTGATCCGCCATCCCCCGCGCGCCGCCCATCAGTAAACCCGACGCTCCACGGCCTGCACAACGAATACAACAACAAACGGCCCACACAACAACAACGTTAAACTCTTCATATCGCAACATGGCCACCGAAGCTCAAGTCGAATCAATGCTCCACCTTATACAGCAGCATATGGCACAGATGATGCAGCTGCAGAAGAAAAACGCCCATCTACGCACATCAGAAGTAACAGCAGACATCACCACCACCAAAAAGAAAACGAAAACACCCGATCGACCCACAATTGAGGCGAACATCGATTATCGGGAATGGCAACTCTTCATAGACTCATAGAGTCGATACAAAACCATGACCAGCCTTAAAGCAGCCAACGATATTAGTATGGAGTTGAGGGCTGCCTGCTTCAAAGACGTAAACAGACTCCTGTTTGAATTTGTAGGAGCCACAACCCTCGACGCTCTTTTACTGAAAACACCCTCCTGGCCCACATCAGATCAGTCGCAGTTAAAGGAACCCATAAATAAGTTCACAGGATGTCTTGCGGTAGACAGACACACGGGACTGGAAAGTTAATATTTAGGAGAGACAGCCCTGCGTACACAACATCTTGTGATAACTGTGGTATCATAAGACATTTCAAAGCAGTATGCAGCGAATCCCGGACATTACCCCGACAGACATTTCCCCGACGGACATTACCCCGACAGACACTACCCCGACGGACATTTCCCCGACTGGACAATTCCCCGACCGGACATTTCCCCGACCCGGACATTTCCCCGACCGGACATTTCCCCGACACGGACATTTCCCCGACCGGATATTTCCCCGACACGGACATTTCCCCGACACGGACACCAACAACCATACCTCTTCCACCCACACCAGGCAACGTACCCCGACTGAAGGAATGGCTCCTTTTAACGTTTGCATTGTCCGCTTTCAACACATGTGCCCATCAATCACTCCCCACCATGCTTGGGGAACCTGTTGCAATCCACTTTAAACCAGACGTTACGCCATACGCTGTCCACACACCAATCTCCGCACCCCAAAACTGGAAGGAGCGTGCAAAAGCAGACATAGATAGGGACACCAGAAGGAACTATCACACCGTGATGCGCTCGTATGGTGGTCACACCAATAAAAAATGGCGACCCCCGAAAAACTGTGGACTTACAGAAACTTAACAAAGCCACCTCAAGGGAAGTTCACCACACTCCAAGTCCATTCAACATGGTATCCATCCATCCCAATCGGAAAGTATAAGACGGTGCTCGACGCATGGAACGGTTACCACAGCCAGCGACGACATTCATCACAAAATGGGGGAGATACCGATACCCCAATGGGATTCCATGCATCTGAGGACGCATACACGCGAAGGTTCGACGACTCGACTGCCAACCAACCCAAGAAGGTTAGATGCGTAGACGACTCTGGTCGACTCAGCATCGAAGGGGCCTTCTGGCACACATTCGACTACCTCAAAACATGTGCTGACGGGGGTATCATATACAACAAAGACAAGTTCCAATTCGCCCAAGATATAGCCAAATTTGCAGGGCTTGAAGTCACAATGGACGGTTACAGACCTTTGAGGAAACTTGTGTGTGCTGTGCAGAACTTCCCAACCCCCAAGAACATCACCGATGTCAGATCATGGTTTAGCTTAATCAACTAGCTGGCGCACGCATTCGCATAGACAGACGCAATGGCACTCTTCCGAGAACTTCTTCAGAAAACAGCGTTCTACTGGAACTCGACCTTAGACGAAATCTTCGCAGCATCGAAAGAAAAAATCGTCCACCTCGTCTAAGACAGCGTAAAATCTTTTGACACCAGCCGACCAACTTGTTTAATCACAGACTGGTCGAAGACTGGTATAGGCTTCACGCTCACTCAGAAGCTCTGCACATGCTCACCACCACACCGCTCTGGTTGCGGCGACGGGCACTGGAAACAGGTATTCGCGGGCTCCAGATTCACCAAGGACAGCAAAGCGGTTACGCTCCGATCGAAGGGGAAGCCTTGGCAGCAGTTTTCGATGCAGAATGTTCGTCATGAGTGCTCCGAATCTCATCCTTGCAGTCGACTTTCAGCCCCTGACAAAAATCTTCAACGACCGACCACTCGACAGCACCACCAACCCACGTGTCCTGCAACTCAAAGAAAAAACGCTGATGTATCGATTCGAAATCTGCCACATGCCTGGAAAATCAAAGACAATGCAGTTCCTTGATATGACTTCTCCAGGAACCCAGTCCATCCCGTCCACCCCGATCAGTCGAGCATGTGCGAGACAACTGCCGTCGCACACGCAATCCATCGCATTGGGACCATCAACACCGTCACCTGTGAAGTGATTTGCAGAGAAGCAACCGTAGATCAAGAATGCGCGGAACTCGCCAACCAGATATGGAACGGGTTCCCACGAAACCGCGATGAACTCTCCTCTGCCCTACGACCCTATTATACCAAAGTCACTGCACAAGGTCGTGCTCGAAGGGCTACACTCTGCACATCAAGGAATTAACGGGATGCTCTCCAACGCCAAATCACGCTTCTTCTGGCCCGGACTAGACGCCGCAATACGACTGACGAGAGCACAGTGCCAACAGTGCAACGAACAGGCTCCCTCGCAGCTAAAGGAACAGTCTGCTGCACCAGAAACCCCCTTCGAACAAGTTGCCATGCACCTATTTCACCTCTCCGGCCACCTATATCTCGTCTAAGTTGACCGCTACTCATGCTGGGTAGAGGTAGCGAAACTGAACAACTGCAGCATCAATAGTATCAGAGGAGCCTTGCTGGCATGGCATGGTACGACATACGGTGTGTCCGAAAAAAATGCAACAGACGGCGGTCTATCGCCATTTCAGTCATCGGAATACGCGAAGCTACTCGCCGACTGGAACATACGCACGCGACTATCGTCAAGCGTACTTCGCTCAGAGCAACGGACGGGCGGAAGCGGCAGTCAAAACAGCGAAGCGCATAATTCTTGGAAACACCAATGCAATCACCGGAAAGCTCGACACATACGAAGTGACAAAGGCCCTGATGACCCATAGGAACACGCCCCACAAGGAAGTATCAATTCGCCAGCCGTGGCTCTGCTCGGACGCCCCATTAAGGATCAACTCCCTACCCATCACCTCAGACGAGAGTGGAAGATAATTGCCGACAGCCGAGAGTTAGCATTAGCAAAAAGACAATTATCCTCCCCCATCACCATTGGAAATGCTGTCCAGCTCAAAACCAAACCGGAAACCATCCGACGAAATGGCACAACACTGGCGTCATCACCGAAGTTCTTCCGCACCGACAGTAGTTGTTGACGGAAGCCGGCGAGTAACCTTGAGGAACCGCAAATTTCTCAAGCAGATCGACCCTTTCTGCCGCAATATCGACACGGAACCACTTCCTATTACCGACAACTTCGACATTCTCCCCTCAAGAAAGGAAAATACGTCTGACGCACCGGATCATGATCCCTCTCCGCCGATCACCACGGCAAACGATCGCTCGTCACAACCACTGACCTTATGGAATGACGGTATGTGCGGCCCAAAATACAGGTTGCAAAATCGTACCCTTACAGTGCAGTGAAAAATGGCCAAAAACATACCCTTACAGTGCATTTTTCTAAAATTTTCTTACCCTTACAGTGCATATTTTTTAAAGAAATTGACTGAGTGCATATGACTGAAAGTCTACCCTTACAGTGCATTTTGCTTGCTAGAAACACCGACCCTTAGGGGCCGCACATACCCGTCACATCCACCCTTCACGTATCCGATCGTATCGAGCTGTAATACCACCTTCCCTCTACCTCTAAAGACTCGATGATGGGTGCTTGTGCATAAACCATTGTATTTTAGGTATCACCAAGACATTGACCGATAACCAGAGCACGATGTAAGGAACGTATTTCGAATGCCCCTCTACAGTCATCAAACAGCCCTCAACTTCTTTGTTCTTGTCAACATTACCTCGTCGTTGGAAACTGTCTTTCCGGCTAGTCTGACGTTTTTACATTGATCCCACAATCTGGTTCCGCTGGCCTCGTCTCTTGTCTGTGTAATAACTTTGCGCCCCCTTCGGAGTACCCGAGGACGGGGCCCCCGAGTTTGTCGCAAAAAAAGCACTGAAAAATTTTTCTCTCACTGGGGCATATCACACAGACTCTCATCTGTCTACTATCCACAATCAAATGGAAGGGAGGAAGTCGTAATTAAGTCAACCAAGTGTCTCTTTCGGTCAAATACAGGCCCATCTGTCTCTCTGGATACCGACAAATTTCTTCCAGCCACGATGCTGCTGCGCAACAAGCCCAATCCTGATCGCCACACTTCATTTGTGCAAATCATGTTTGACCGACCTTTCAGAGACGCTTTAACGTTTTCCAATCGGTAAGCAACCTCCACATTCGTCCACTTTGGCGAAAAGCGTGGTCACAAGGAGAGTTCATCATACCGCATAGCATTTATGTATGTATTCTTATGTTTATATGGTTTAGCTGGAAGCATTCTAAATATAATAGTAACGAATGACTTTCGTTTTTTTAGTCTCTTACACTCAGTCTGTGACTTAAGTTAGTTCCTTATAGTTTAGTTTAGTTTCTTAACTTTATTTGCTGACAAAGGAGTTTTCTTATACGTAATTTTTTTACTAAATCGTAATATTAGTAGTGAGTTATTTATTGTCAAAAAGCCGAACCAACCAAACCGAAATTTTAAAATTTAATCACGTCAGCTTCAACAAAAGCTGCCTTAGATATTAACCACTCAATATTTTAAATTTGTTCATCCCCCTTTTGTGGGGAAACATAAGTAGGCATCAGCGAAAGACTCGTTAACATGACATAGCATCAAGCAAGTAGTGATATCAGACAAAAAATAGTTTATTGTAAGGCTTGAAGCATATAAAGTTAAAATTTGAGGTGCCTTTAAATTAATAATTCAATATTGTTTACTCTTACTGAAAACACTTTGGCTTTGTTTATTTTTTATTACCAAGAAGGATTTGTGAATATCCGTTCCCCGAGCAGGCCTATGGATTTGCTGAAAGATAAATAAATAAAAACAATGAATGTTTCAAGTACTCATGGCATCACAAACAATATTGCTGAATGTATTTATCATTGAGACAGTTCGAACAGATAGTGGTTACAGCTTTGTTGACGTTCGGTGATGTTTACATCTTTTGTATAATGACAAATCTTGCTGACGTCATGAAATTATGAAACAAGCCCAAACGAGCGAGTCTTTTATAACCGTTGTAAATGTTGTTTTTTCATAAGAAAACCTTGATCAACAGAAAAATCTTTGTTTACCATCTAAAAAGTTTCACCATGGAACATCAAGATAAGTATTTTCTGATTAATTTGCTAGTTTCACTACATATTTTTGCGGCCCCTTAGGGTCGGTTTTTCTAGCAAGCAAAATGCACTGTAAGGATAGACTTTCAGTCATATGCACTGTAAGGGTCTGATTTTTTCAAATTTTTCAATTTTTTTAAGATTTCTTGCACTGTAAGGGTAAGAAAATTATGGAAAAATGCACTGTTAGGGTATGTTTTTGGCCATTTTTTCACTGGCACTGTTAGGGTCCGATTTTCAACCTCTATTTTGGGCCGCACATACCGTCATTCCATAAGGTCAGTGCCCCCCCCCCCCCCTCCCCCGGGATTTTTACTAGTGCTGACTTTCCCTCGTCTGTTCTTGTCTGTTAAAATTATAAACTGACCTCCAATTGGTCCTGATCAATCTGATCAAATTTAATTGCTGGTAATGATTTTTCTGTCTATATCTTATATTTGAGTTCAACTTCCGATAAACATATAAAGAAGCCAAGAAGGGCTGCAAACCTTAAGTCTTTACCAAGATCCACACCTGATTAAGAACCACAAAGACAAAGGCATTGTTTAATAAGACAATAAAAGAAGTTTTAAGTACAACAAATTAAACGACGGTAATAATGGGTTACGTAAAGGATATTAAAAAAAGTGAAATAAAGGAGGGTGCATAAGGTAAAATTGGAGAAACGTAAACGAAACAGTTGCATTGAATTATTTTTGTTTATTTTTGCAATACGGGAAATCGTGCAGAAAAACATTCACAGCTGTATGATAAGTTTCTACTCACAGAAAACCAACAGAAAAACAACAAGTGTGTTTTATCTTGTAGACAGTTTTCTTTGTACAAACCATCAAAAGCTAAAAGTCATAAGTTGGGCTATTTGTTGAATACGACACGCGCTGAGGTATCAACACAAGTAGCCAGAATGTTCAGCTTGACCCGTTCAGAAGCAGCCAACGAGCTACTTTTTACAAATGTGTTCTTTTATACCAGTAGGGGCATTTTTAAAAATCATTTTCTGCCGAACACATACTAAAAATCTAGGAGACAAACATTTTCTGCAAAACACATACTAAAAATCCAGCAGACAAAAAATTTTCTGCCGAACACATACTACAAATCCAGCAGACAAAGTTTTTCTGCCGAACACATACTAAAAGTCCATCAGGCGAAACATTTTCGTCACCATTTCTAGCTGGATTCTAAAAATAGATTGCCGAACAACTATTTTTTTCATAGTAACAAAATAATGGTACAGAACACAAATTTCCAGCAGTCTCTAAATTTTTACCGAACAAATCAAATTTCCTAGCAACAGATTTTGTGTTGAACACATGTAATTTTCCAGCGACAACATGTCTGCCAAACACATATTTTGTAGAAAATGGCTCGTTGGCTGCTTGTGCTCGTTCTGCTCTAAATTAGTTTTTTTTTGTACCGTAACTTACCAGAAGTTGAATTTACCTTTTTGTCAACTGTGGTTTTTGAAACAAAATTTAGAATATCTGGTAGCTACTACAGTATGTCCTTTTTCCATACCATATAATTTTGTATTCAGAGCACTAAATTACTTTTTGGATGAATAAAGTCCATGAAAAGTTTTAAAGAAAAAAAAATTAACACACTAATTCAAAGAACTGTCAAAAGCTTGTCGAACAAAAATTTTAAGGAATATTATTATGACCTCTCAATTCACTTTTCACTTTCGTTTTCTATCAAAAATTTCGGCCGCCATATTGTTTTGTTACAATATTGAAAACGAGGCAGCAGATAACTTTCACTTTTCAACTTGATTTCTCTCCGTTTTTTATGTTTTATGTGACTGGATGGCAAATGGTACATGGCAAATGGACTGGCTGGGGAATGTGCAGAAAAACTACTTATTTTCCACAAAACAAATTCAGTTAATAACAGTGGAAATAAGAGTACTAATTCTCACCACTCTCTTGACTATTTTACACTACAGGATGAAGTGATAATGATATTAAAAAAGTGATGTGTGTTTTGATTTGTTTTCAAATTTCAGGTATCTAACTAAAGGCAAGGGCATCTTAAATTTTTGGCATAGTATTAACATAGAAATTGAGGGTAAAACTCTTACACTGTCACTCTAATAGATGACTTTCCATTAGCGCTATCCTGTTGGCTTGACCCTCAATATCCATAGCAACACAACACACAAATCTACGATTACCAATATTCGCAATAAAAAACTGGAGCACTTCATCGCATCGGCTTTTTGTTGATGATTGTGTGCGGTAACTAGCCTGGACTGGAGATTAAACAAGCGGGCTACGGGCTTTTTGACAGATTTGTCTTGCTTAGTTAATTGTGATGTGGAATAAATGTGCAGTTAGATGTTTGAGACAACGAGACATCAGGGAAACTACTGTTGTTAATGCAAGTAATTAAAGCCCACTTAAACTGTGATTTAGTCGAACAGTCATATCATACAGCGTATGGGTAATATAATCATTACATCATCAAAAGGTTTTATTGTACATACGTAAATTTATTTATTTCAAAATGGTAGCTCTAATGGAAAGTCGTCTATAGAATTTGCAACACTCCTCTCGCACTCTCACGATGCGAGAAGCTTTTCTCACGGATTTTAGAAAAATCACACTATTTCTCAAGATTCTCAATTTTTTCACTTTAATGACATCAAGGATCACGGATCACGGATCCGTTAAACAGTGAAAAATACGTGTAAGGCACGTAAGTAGGCTATAACACAGTCTATACTTAATAAGACGCATTGCATTGCAAAATAAAATTTTGGTTCACATAAATTTTTCCTTAATGTAATGAAGATTGCGATCGCTCCATTACAATTTAATTTTCCTAGTAAACATGGCATCTGCTGCAAAGAAGATGAAAGGAGCTGCTTCTTTTAAATGCAAATATAAAGATAAATGGTTTTTAATCATAGTTTGCTATTGTATAAAGAGGATTGTATTTTAGCCAATTAAGAGAGGCTGAATTTCAAAAACATTTCTTGCCTCTGCCCTTGGGCCCAACCATAATAATCATACAGGAGGCAATAATTGTACAAGGAGAAATCAATCAGAAATGACAAAATGATTTTTGAATTTGTGGATTTATTTTTCTTAATTCTGAATTCATTCATTCAATTCAAGTCAGAACGCGATTCCGCGATAATACCTTGAACTATTTTGGGTCTTAAAAATATAAACATACGTTTCACCAAGATCAACAACCACACTCAACAACAACTTGATTCATAATGGCAAAATCTGCGTGCTAAAGAGAAAATTGCAAATGTGTAAAAGGGTTTATTAATTTGACTCATTCAACCAGTCAACCTGATCATTAGTGTTGTTTCAATGAATATGATGATACACTCATTTGGCTTACAAATTTAATTTTTAGTTTGACTGATGGGTGGTATGTATTGTGAATGTAAATGCTGGTCTTTTATTATTGCCTTCAGAATTATCCGTTTAAAACCATTTTTACTGATCAACCATATCACATCAGTCATTGCTCATATTGTCAACCAGTAAGAAAATATTGTGAGTGGTGGTTTGACTGCTCCAAATTTAAATATTTGATGTATTTTGACTGGTACAGTGTTTAAATGAATTGATCGGTTGTTTATTGATTGAAGAAAAATTGCATCAATTATTTAATTTGTTTGACCACCAGTCAGCTGCACCAGTTCTTGAGTGGTTAAAATTCATGTACTACAAATCGTTTGAGCTCAAAAAGAATAAACGAGTTCTTAAAGTGTACATAAAATACTGTTTAAAGGGGCGTGTGATCCAATATCTAGTACACTTACTGTGTAATTGTGCGGCCAGGTTTCGATTCCCCGCAATCAAAACACTCATATATTTCTAGCCAGGCTGCGCGTGCTAACTGTAAATGATGGCCTCTACCTTGACTAGCAATCTGTATAGACATATATACAATTAGAAAACAACAAACAAATCATTTCAAGATTTCATTGTAAACAAAACAGTTTTTTGAAATATGTATACAGAAAGGGTTCAAAGATGATGGGATAAATAATAAGTTAATTTTCCTCCACAAGAAAATATTGATTATACCCACATGGTTATGTCATGTCATGGGGTGTCAAAGTCTAATGCTGATTTTGATAATGAATATTACAAGTGTATAACAGGCGTGTGCTATGTAACTTTATGAACTATTTTTTCAGATGGATTTTTATATCACATGTAATGGAAAGAAACTAGAAGAAGGTGTTTCCCCTCCCAATGGAATACCTCTGCGGATTCACCCTAGGTTGGTTGGAGGTAAAGGTGGTTTTGGATCAATGCTTAGAGCAATTGGTGCAAGAATAGAAAAAACAACAAA
>JAUKWF010000657.1:0-11187 GCA_032356525.1 Eutonina indicans
AGGCCGAGTGGAAACATTAGGACGCTGATAGCCAAGAAACCAACTAGAAAATACAAAAAGAAATGATTTGATTTAAAGATCTGACCTTATATAAGATTATTGTAGTGTGACAGGAGATGTGTTAGGAAAAATAAGGAGGGAAATGGAACCTGGTTATAGTTATTACCTTAAAGGTGTTTAATTTTGGGTAATTGCTGGTACTAAATTTTGCAAGTGAAGAAAATATTCGATTTCGCGATTGACAAAATAAAACGTATATCGCGAGTACAAAATTTCGCGTATGAGAAAAAGTGTGAACTCTAAAACACGCTTTTTTGCTTGAACTTTTTTTTAAAGAGAGAACAAATTGCATTTCACGGGTACAAAATTTCAGGAATCCCAAAAAGTTATAGTATTTCGCGGGTACTTGATTTCGCGAAATTGACCAAAATTATAGATTGGTTCTGAAAATATCCTTAACATCATTGCATTTTTTAAGAACACCATGCGCTATATTACGAAATGACAGGGTTGCCAGCGTCCTGGAAAATCCTGGAATTTGAACATTGCTAGTTAAATTTCTATTTGGTTTGATAATTAACATTCTTGTATGATTTAGACAATTTTGAAAGTGATCATTTTTAAGCTAATTTCACAAAGAAAATCCTAGAATATGCATTGTACAAAACCTAAAATTTTTGGAAAATTATTCTGGACAATAGTGTTGAAATTTAGCTGGCAACCTGAAGAGATGTTGCATGAATGTTGTATAGATGTTGTTACCTCCGATAATTTGAATGTAGGCTGCTGCGATTTTTATTTTGTCTCTTGTTCCTCTTGATACACATAATAAAAGAAAAGCCAGGACGACTGAAATAATGAAAAACACTGTCCCGACACCATAGATAATTGCGCTGATAATCCAGGCTATGCTCGGCATGGTTTTCAGGCTAGAGAAGAACGCGCATCTCGTTATGCCGTTGTTTAGTTCGTATCGATGACAGTACCGTATAATACCCAACGAGACTGGATCGTATTCATTAGAGTTCTGCTGTTGTTGTTGGTTTTTTGTTGCTACGGCTGTGCGCCTCGAGGCTTTCTTGTTGTGAAACCAGACTGGTGATAAGAATGAGAAACAAAGAGCCAAGGTAAAAATAACAGTCAGTGAAACCCATAGACTTGTGATACATTTCGTCCCCATCTTGTTATTGTATTTTTCTTTTTTGTAAATTTCTTCAGTCTTCAGTTTTTATGTTTTATTCATTTTCTATCCTGGAAGGAAAAGTAGAAAAATAGTGAGAAAGATCTATCATTAAGAATCAATCAAATTGAAACTACTCCTGCGAAGTTGTTTCGAGAAAGTATAATATATATTGTCTAAATAATGTCGAAGCAACGTATTTATATATATACAATGTTTATGAACAAACTAGTCGTTCCCTCTTCAATAATTTGTCTGTACCAACCACATTTTCACCCCGCCCCCTCCGCCCCTCCTTTCTCATTCTTTTTGTTTTTGTTTTCAAAGTCAACCATAAAAAAAATGTTTTGAACCAACTGTTCCAACACTCTCAACAAAGACTGTACTAGGTTTACAATTCTCCATTTCTTTAGGATATTTTTATTTTCTCTCTCAGAAACAGATAAATTAACAAATGAAACAAAATCAATAAAAAGTTTTGAACCCAACTGTTCCAACTCTCTCATTAGTCTGTACCAGATTTACTATTTATTTTCAAAGTTAATCCCGTAATTTCTAATTTCTCTCTAAAAATCAATAAAGGAACAAAACAAAACCAATAAAAGCCCCCTCCCCCATCTTCCCCCTTTGTTGAATGTGTCTGCACCACATCCTCCATTTAGATACTCCATAGATACTTCTTATTTTCAAAGTCAACCAAAATATGCCTTCTTTCCTCTCAAATAAAAAAAGAATAGAACAAAAAATAAAAACCATTTTGAACCCACCAACCGGCTTATAACCCTCTTCAATTCTGGTTTCCAATTCCCCGTTTCTCTCACTAGGTTTCTAGTTTCTTTATTTTCAAAGTGAACCAAAACTTTTATCTCTCAAAAAAATAAAATAATAAAAAAATGAACAGAAGAAAATCAAAAGCAAAAGCCAGACCAGCTTCCCACCACCATTTCAACGCTTAATCTCACCCTTAATGTTCTTAAAAGTTTATAAAAAAAAGTATATAAAAGATTATTTATTTTCAACACAAGATAACGTTTAAGCTGATAATTCAATATAACCGTTGATAAGAGAACAGACTATCGGCCAATCAAATTAAAGGTGCTCAGACTGTCGACCAATCAAATTAAAGGAACTCAGAAAGCAGCCAATTATACACGCACGCACGCACGCAATGAATTTTGAAACATTTTTGTGAAAAATGCTGAAGTATACACCGACTTTCTAAATATTTGCGTTTTCGAGATTTTTATCATACTTTAGTTTATCACAGCAGTATGTTATTAAAGAAGTTGTAAGAAATCCTCAGAGTAAAACCATTCATCATATCACAAATTTCAAACTGTCAATTTTTTTTTCAGACGCGTGAAAAAATAATTGATCAATGTTTTATTTAGTGTGTATCGATCTCTTTTAATCTCATTTGTACTGACGTCATCAATTTCAGACATGAAACCGAGGCTTATTATATATGTCAAATCAACTCGTTCGTCAAAATTATTATTGATGAAATATTGATTGTTTTGGTCACATTGATAATAAGATTTAGTAGACGGACTGACTGACATTTTTTTCTCGTGGAAAATAATTTCTACCTTCATGGATACAGAAAAAATCTTAAGCTCTAAAAAACAGCGGAATTTACTGGATAAACTTTCGTCGCGAATTCAATTCGCAAAAAAGACCAATATTCTCCGATTCAAGTATTATAAAAGCATCAACATTTACAAGGCAAAAATTCGCGAAATTCGCGTAGAAGATAAGTTAGTCCCTTGAACATTATTTATTGCAACAGTCTCATCCGATGATTTTTTAGTCCGATATTTGACATTTCGCTTTTCTGGTTTATTTAGATTCTGCAATATCAATAAATCTTCTTCTCCTCATAATAATTCACCTTTTTGAGTGTTCAACCAAGCCAGGATACAAATGTGATTCGAACGTTCTAGGAACGTCTATATAACGTTTCGAACGTTGAATTATAAATAATCGGAATATATTCTTCCTCGAAATGATAATAAAACGATTAAAGTTCCAAAGTTGCTCAAATTTCTCTTTTAACTTTTTTCTTTAAAGATATTTTTAATTTTTCGGAAATATGAGAAAAACAAAGAATATAATCTTCTTCCTTTATCAGTCTCCGCGTAAAAGAGTTTCTTATTGAAACAGCGCTCGGCACTGTATTCCGCTGTAATTAAAAATTCCTTCTCCACTGTGATCTAATGTGAGAATTTTACCGGATAGAAACGGTCGATGCGAAACAAAGAGAATACAGTTCTTAAAACAAGATCGATTGATATTTTTTAACACTTTCTCAATAAAGAGAATTTAACATTTCTAATCCGATTAGAAATATTTTTTGACAATAACACAAGCTCAACAAATCAAACTCGTCACCTCTTGGATGGAGTGCTGTAGATCACTCCATTGTAGGTGTTAATATGTTTTGAGGACTTATGGCTCTGAATAGTATAAGACGACCATTTATAGTATATAGTATTACTTTAAAAAGATTTATTAAGAATGTATTATGTATTATGAACAATATTGTACGTTATTAACTGGCGGTAGCGCTCGGGAGGTCCTTATTAGGAATAAGGCTCTCTGATTGGCTAAATTGCCGGTCTGTATTTTACCATATGGCCATATGTAACGTTAACAACGGGGGAAATGGTAGATAAAAATATACAAAAACAAATGCAGCCTTCGGCTTCGGGTCCATATTTTCTACGTACAGACCAGCTGATAATGCAAATTCTTAACGGTCTATAGTAAACCGGTGACATCAGCCGCCAGGCACCAACCCACCACCAAAAAACAAATCACGTACCCCTTTAAAATCATACCACATTACCTACAAGTGGTCAAAAAACCCAATTGCCACCCAACATCCAGCCAAAAAAATTAACCACCAACTTACCACTTGCCATGAAAGTTTACCACAGTTTATTATTATAGCTTCAATCATATACCTTCAACATAGTATAGATTTGCCACTAAAACCATCAAGCCTTACTATAAGTAATTGCTTAAACTGGCGCAAATATGCAAATCGCTTAGAGCAACAGCATTCATATCCTTAACTGTAATTCTGTAATGTTTGTAAGCGGTTTCAACACGTTCGCGAGAACTTCACAAACAAACTGTCCGTTTACTGCAAATAGCGAGATCTTGTTTTCTTTTTCAAGTTGAGAGACTTAATTAAGTCTCTTATTAACCGGACTTTGATGTTTGTTTAGTTTTTAGCTATTTATCTTTAGCTATCTGTCTGAGAAAGCAATATTTTGAATATCAATTTTAGTATATTTATCAAACAAAGTTAAGAAGTGTAAAGATAAATATGATGAATAAGGTCCTTTGGGATCCGTCATTCATAACTAGTCACCAATCCCCTTCCTGTCATATTTCACAACTTACTTCATCTGCTGGGTTAAAAGTTTATCTAGGGGCGTGGTTGGAGTTGTTGGGTGGGGCGTCGCTGGGTCACCCTTTTAAAAATGAAATCAGAAAATCGTTGTCGTAGAAAACAAAACTTTCAATCATCATTTAGTCCTTCTAGAGTTATTTCACTTATCCTAGCTCTTCTCTCTAACAAAACTAAAACTTCTCGTACTTCCAGTAAGACCATGATTATTTTCCATGAACTATTGCATTTGCAGATTGTGATTCCTCAACTGTACAGCAGTAGGCCTTCGACTAAGATTATCATAATAGCTTCCTTCAGACTTCCTCTAACAAAACCAGTATCTTTCTGCAAAACATAATTATTTTACGAACATTTGCATTTTACGTAACTCATTATTGATGGTGATCATCATGGTAATAATTACTAATTAACATCTCTTCATTACCTGATTATTGCTACAGTATTTGTGCAAATTGTATTTCTAACCAGCCCACGACAACGACGTCATTTCAAAGTCCAAATAACGTCCAAAGAACGTCAAATGACGTCAAATAACGGTCGCAAGATCCATGGGTATAAGCACTAAGATTACTTACGACTACAGTGGAATCTCCCTATCTCCAACTCGCAAGGGACTAAAACAATTGTTCGAGATAGAGAAAGTTCGAGATAACGAGATAAAAATAGCCTAGAGAGTACACAAAAATGTCGGCTCTTTACTCGGGTATGAGCAAATAATGAAATTTAGCCTGGATCTGTTAGCTTCCCAAGCCTCTAACCGTGTTATAAAAACGACAAATCACAGGCTAGAGTTTAACTAATCTCATACGTGAAAATATTCCCAAAATGTCCCAGATTTTTGTTCGAGATAGAGAGAAGTTCGAGAGAGATTCCAATGTTGTAATTGTTAATAATTCTAGTGGTGTAGAGCAAGGAGAAAAATATTAGATAAATTATCTGGTTGTTCCCTACTAATTAAACAATTCTAAAAGCCAGCCCAACCATCCAGTATATGTTACGTCTTTTCAATATCCGATAAACGTCCATCGGGAATGTCATGTAAACGTTGAGTAACGGTCAGTTTACCTACTGGTTGAGATTCTTTCAATAACAAACCAAAATAAATTATTTTTATGTAGAAAAACATATGATTCACTCAAACCAATATATTACTCAAACACACTCGAAACAACTCTCAAATATTAAAACAAGAAACTTCACAAATCTTTTTTGTTCCCATCAACACACACTCAATGGCCATCAACCACGTAAAAACAAAACAAGAAAGTTCACAATAAATTTCTCATATATTACTCTCATCTGTTCTCACATAGACGTAATATGCGAATCATCACCAATATAACCAATATATATATAAAGATACAACTACTACTTTCACACCTCTCGTGTTTATGGCTATTTATATAATACATGTCACGTGATCCTTTTCATTTTATCATTTCACGCTATCCGGTTCATGAATTATGGGAGAGTATTTTCAGTTCAAACGGCACCCAACATTGCTTGTCATTTCAATAAAAATGCTCTCCTCCAGTACCGCACTTTTTGTACTTCCGTGTTTTGTTTTACCGTTATAAGAACATGAATTGTCCGGGAGATCTGCTTTAAGCCTGAAAGTGTTCAATCAAGATGTTTTTAATTTACCTTGCTTTTCTCTCTACTATTTTGTTTATATAATTTGTTAGTTTTATTTCATGGAAACTATCCTGTAAAATCCTCGAATTGAAGAAGAATATTTTGAAAATTATAATTTTTAGACTTATTTTTCAAATAAATTCCTGAAAAAAATCCTGGATTTCAGCTCAAGTGTCCTGGAAAATCCTGGAATTCAGCCTAAGTGTCCTGGAAAATCCTGGAATTCAGCTTAAAAGTGTCCTGGAAAATCCTGGATTTCAGCTTAAGTGTCCTAGAAAATCCTGGATTTCAGCTTAAGTGTCCTAGAAAATCCTGGAATTTGCATTATTAAATCCTCAAATTTCTGTAAAAATATCCTGAAAAATCCTTGAAACTCCAGGAATTTAACTTTTAAATTTGACTGACAACCTTGTTCCATATGATGGAGTGGTCAGCAATTTAAATAAAAAACGCTTCCCCACTGTGACATATGAAAAAGGATTCGACGGGAAGGAGGAGGAGGAGTTAACACCCTATTACGTGATAGACGCGAACTTTTGTTTCCAATTGTCTTTATGATAAATGATCTGATGAATGTTTAATTATCAGCCCAGTCAACTAAAAGACATCTTTTCAACATCTTTTCAACATCTTTTAGCGACGTGACTTTTTATGTAATCACGTCTAAAAGAATTCGAACGTCGCGATTGGCCTCTTATTCAAATGGTGATTTTACGCAAGAGTATAGTTTTATCTACAGTAAAAAGTAATTTATACTTTAAGGGGATTAAATTTCGCGGTTCGGTCCATCCGCGAAAGTTAGATATTTCGCGTGGATTTAATTTCGCGGATGGTTTAAAAGCTATAATTGTTCGCGGGGATTTAATTTCGCGGATCAGCCAAAAATGTAAATTTTTGCATAGTAATTTCGATAAATATACGGAGATATGAAAAATGGGAAAGCAAGAAAGTATTGCTATTCAAGTATATCTACATCTTTATATCCAAAAGAAGCAAATCTAAACTTATTCTCTAGTTTTGAGAATTTGACCTTATTTCAAAATTTTCGCGGGGATTAAATTTCGCGAATGGCGTCTCTTTAAATCTTTGAAAAGATTAAATTTTGCGGAATTTCGCGGGTAAGGCCAAAATCCGTGAAATCCGCGAAATTTAATCCCCGCGAAATTTAATCCCCTTAAAGTAGCCTCGTGTAATATAATTTAAGACGAAAAGATGTTATGAGGCTATGTCTTGTGTTGGACTCTCAGGGACCGTTTTTTATGGAACTTTATTTGGCCAGAAATTAAAACCCTCTCTGTTTAGGAGTGTATTTTATTGGAAATGTCAAACAATGTTGAGTTTTGTTTCGATAAAGAACACACCTTCACGGAACCCAAACTTTCAATTTCGGACGAAATGAAACTCCATGGTGTAAACACGGACTCTTACGACAGTATAATCGTATGGACGTTGTATGGACGTCGATGTGCTGGCTTGGTTATGGATTGCGTGTGATATATGATGTGTTTTGTTTTGTTTACACGAAACAGAGTGTTAACCTTCTTAAACATTTGTACATAACAAGTCGTTATCCATAATCACGATATGGGATTTTTCGATATTTGCGAAACAAAATTTTAAAGAGCTGTTAACATAAATGGTCATTCTAGACTTTATAAACATTTTTCAGCCTCTTAAGACAGTTGGCCAAAATATTTAGTAACTAAGAAGGCCCCACCTTGGTTGG
This sequence comes from Eutonina indicans, assembly GCA_032356525.1. NCBI lineage: Eukaryota > Metazoa > Cnidaria > Hydrozoa > Leptothecata > Eirenidae > Eutonina > Eutonina indicans. The sequence goes on from JAUKWF010000657.1 coordinate 7,963, forward strand.
GGCCGACGGGCCAGGAAATCTTTTAACTCACAAGTATGAGTTTTATCCGGCCCCCCGGTTTCGCCAACCCGAAAGAGTTAACGTCCCTCCCTCCGTTTCTCTCAAACTGCCAATCATATCTCAACAATTCCAATCATCTCAAACACGTTCATTCACGCTCTCATAGAATAAAATCATCTCACGCATATCCGGCTATCGCGAAACTACCCGCTTTCTCAATATTCAGCTTTTCCCAATTATTTCAAACCTTCTCTCTCGCAAAAGCATGCTGTCTCAAAGACACTTTTCCTAGTCACTAACTATCTCGAACAACCTTGTAACTTTAAGCATCAACAAGCTTAACAACGTTAAAATGTTTCCCGATTATTTGCAGTTTTGGCTCAGTTTACTTGGTAACTTGAGCAGGACACGTCAAGCTGCGTCAAGAAAATACCGTATAACTTTGAATGAATGACGTTTTGAGTAGGTCCGGTCGGGTGTCAATAACTAGAGCCATGGAATTATTGACAGTAGCGAAAGTAAAATCATGCAGCGAGAGGTCGTCAAATGCCAAATATAGAAACAATCATACTGAGATAAACAAAAATATTGCTTAAAATAGAATAAATATCGTTTCGGCAGTTTTTCAATATCAGAAGACGCATAAGAAATCAGACGCATTTTCCGATAGCTGATTAAAAACGTTAGAAAGGTTATTTTGTATCCCTGCTGAGCTACCCAATTCCTTAATTTTTCCTTGGCATGCACAAAAGAAAAACTTGGGCTCTGGGCCAACTCGTTGTTGTCTATTTTTAGAAATACTTAAAAAACATTAATTATGTACTTTGTCATGGTTACACTGGTTTTGGTGTTATTACGCGCAAGTTGTTGTTCATTCATCACAAATCCAGGCGCGGATCCAGCACCCTTGCTCAACTACAGGAGGAGAGTAAACTGCAATTAAATACATTTTACTCTCCTCCTTGAGTTGTGCAGGGGTGCTGGATCCGCCACTGAAATAAACACAACACAATAAAATAGCCAAATCTTTCCTAGTTGGATTTTTAGACGACTTTCCATAAAAAAACTTAGTTTTACTGTTGCAAAAGAAACACATAAAACTACGTCAAAGTCATTAAAACAAAATCACAACCGTAAATGCTTTTAAAACGCATTAACTCTTAATTAACTGCAACGAGAATACATTAACGTAATGATGTATAAAACTTGGCTGCTTTTTATGAATATTTTGTTATTGATAATACGTATACCCTGCATAAAGAATCTAACGAAATCTTTGACTATTTGAATCCACTTCTTTCGTATAATCTCTACCTTTCTCTAGTAAACTAACTCTACGCCATAGTCATCTAACTGTTCTACAACAGAACTATAACTACAACTCCCCTTTTACTTTTCATATAAAATGTTTATTTTGAAAATTTAATTTATTATATAGGTCAAATAATTCTTAGCCTTTCTATTCTTTGGTTTTTAACATAAATTCTTCAAATCCAGTCAAAACCTGTTGATTTCCAATTTATTCAAATGACAGAAAATTTCTTTGATTTGCTTCTTTCTCTCAGACGTTCAGAGAAGAAGAACTGCTGTTTCTTTTTCAGATATATATTTCTTCGTTTTTATTTTTATTTGAATAAAATTACTTCTTTTCATCTTCTTTTATTATTATTTTTTTTAATCTCTTGTTTCGTTCAAACTTTTTTTAAACAAAAACTATATATTTAAAGGTTTTTCTCTGTGGCTTTTTCATCTGTTATAAAGCGCTAATTATTCTTGCTGAGTTTTAACAAACAATTTTAATTCTACATATAGGGCTGTTGCGAAAGTTGAGACTTCGGTAAAATTATCCGATGAAGTACAATGTCCGTAAAACCTATGCAACTTGTTTTTCCGATATTTTATCAATATTTTTTCTCACTTGTTTGCTTTCTGGAGCACTGTACATACAGTGGAATCTCGACTGCTTTAGTCCCTTGCAATTCCGAGATTCCACTGTATGTTAAAACGCTAACGTCGATTTTCTCAAAAAGACTTAATATGTCTTTATATTGTTTGTTTACACATAGTTTAGACAATTTAAGAAAAAAGGCTAGTCGCTAGTCTAGCATCTGACTTTATTCTTTTGGGAATCCGATTCTTCGGTAACAAAAGAGTAGTTTCGATGACGCATCACTTTGTCTCGTTGTCTCAGACCACTAACCGCATATTTATTTCACATGTGAATTAACTAACCAAGACAAATCCGGGTTGGCGGATTTCCCAAAAGAATACTAGGTATATATCTGACCTTAATGAATGTTTTAAGTTGATGTTTCATTTTGAATGTCGGTTTTTGCCTGTAATAACCTGTATGTATCTATTACTATGTACAAACTTATTTATAATTTCATTAACTGAATGAAGCATTAAGAGTTGCATTGTAAAATATGCCGGCATCAAAAATTCTGATTTTGAAAAAATGATAACAAATATATTCCATGTGCATAACAACGATTGAAAGAAAATGTCGGCAATAACTCATAATAAAGTACAGAATGTATAGCCTAAACATCGTTGCAGCGTATATCCAAACTATAATTGCGAGATACACTTTTATAAGTATTTTAAGCGATTCAAAATCGTCTCCATATTCAGGTATGAGCACTCTGGGAAATTTAGCCTGAATTTCTAAACTAAGCAAATCCCATGCCGTGTTAAACCCGATTTTTCCGTTCTTTCTTGACAATTTGAATACGTGCCAATGATTTGTTCTACTCTTTAATTTAATGGAACTTCTATAGAACTCTAGAATGACTAACCGATGACTGCCTGATGTTTGCAATACATTTTCCACAAAAAAACACATTAACACTCATGGAAATCCCATGGAAATGTTTCGAGAAGGTCACATTTCAACATATTTTCAGAATTGTAAATATGAAAATGTGACCTTCAATCATTGGAAATGTGGTGTTTGCAAACAACAGCTAAATAGAAACTTCGAATAAAACCAATATGATGAGCAACTTTCGCCAATTTCATCTTCATCAAAAACCATTGACAATTGAAAATGAATTTGTGAAAACATGCTGCATTAAATTATAAATTCATAGATATGTATATGTCGTATAATGTTCTCACCACCCTGAATTTAAAAGAAAGAAATATTATAAATTACTGATGAATGTATTGATTTAAAGTTCAATAAAACCTATGCCAACATGCCACATGTTTTGGTGTTGGTTG
>JAUKWF010000658.1:0-11180 GCA_032356525.1 Eutonina indicans
TGTGTTTTCACGTCGAAGTGTTTCAGTTTCGTTATATTTCTTCGAGTTTTCTTCGTAGTATTCTTCAAGAGTCTCGTTCCTGTCTTTCATATCACTCATCTGTGTTTTCATATCTTCGATCATCTCCAACAGGTCTTGGTGAGATTGCTCAACCTTCTCTAACTTCTCAGTTTGCATAGATTGTTCCACTGATACCATCTCTGATTTACCCTGGTATACTTTAGGAGCACTTCCAGCAGAAGCTGTTGGATTGACGATTTTTTCGATTCGTTCTTCTTCGAGTTTTTGGAGCTGTTCTTTTAGCTGTTCGCGTTGTTTTTGGACAGAACCTAACATTGTTCTTTGCTTCTTTTTGACTTGTTTGTCTTTGTTGATTTGTTCTTGAGCTAGAAATAAACAAATTGTCTTTGTCAGGAACTGTGTATGGCGTTTCAAACAAGCTTGTATATAAAATGAGATAATACTTTCTTCGCAGAAAATCATTTCATGAATTAGCAACATTTTTTTGAAATGCAGTATAATATTTTCTGGCGAATGAACATACAAAGGTTTATGAAAACCAGATACATTTGGAGTTAATCCCCTGTTGTCAGTGCTGCAAGTATAATTACCTTTGAACATTTCTTGTTCGTTCTGCAATTTCATGGTAAGCATTGCTTCATTTTTATTCTTCATACGTTCGAAATCATTTTTTGCTTTTTGCAATTCCTTCTCGTGTTCTTCAGCTAACATTTCAAGACGTTCTTGAAAGTATGAGTAAGGTACATCTTTTTCATCTTCATACTCGTGGTATGTTTGCTTCTTCACACCAATGCTTCGCTGGAGGTCTAGATGGTAGAAGAATTTAAGATCTATTACTACTTCGTTCATTTCTTATTATCATTTTCAAACTTCATGAAATCGGAAGGTTGATATACAGAAATTGATTTTAGCTATTTGGTAGAATGAGATCAAACTTTATCCTTCAGTCTTGTTCATTTACACAAAAAGTCATTTTTCTCAGTAGTAAGAAGGACTCATCCTGTAAAATTTAAGTATTATAACATATCATAATTTTCTTTTCTAAATGCAATATATTTCAAGGAAATTTAACTTACGAGATGAGCACATGACAGCTTTGATTCCTTCATCTTCAATGAAATTGTCAAGTTTGTGTTCTATCGCATTCTTGCGAAGCTCTGCTACCATCTTACATACATTCACTGCCAATCTCTCGACCACAGGTGCTCCGATCTTTTCGTTCTCCTCGCCGAAGCGATCTTTGATCTCTTTAAATAGAATCTTCGTACCGCGTTCGATTTCTCGGATTTGGAATGTTTGGCGTTTGTGGTTTTTGACAAATGTTTCGAATTTCTCTTTCTGTTGTTGTACTTTGGTGTTGACTTTAGCATCAGGGTTAGTCACTATTTGACCTTTGATTTTCTTAGTGTTGAAAGGAAACATTAATTTCTCTCTCATCCGCTCAGATATAGTGTGACCGCCTCCTTCAGTACAATACGTACAATTACGCCCAGGGCGTGTAGCACCGACAGCAGCGGGCGTACACGAATGTCCACCATGTTGAACATTAGTCAGTGTTTTGATGATGTGTTCTTTCTCGTCAACTAATGCTAACAAAGCCTTTTCTTTCTTCTCAAGATCTTTGACCTGCTTTTTGAGTCGCAATGTTTCACGGTGGGCTTCCTTGGTAGGTGCTTGCTTGAGAGCGTTCAGTTCCTTCTTGCGATTCTCAAGAGCTTTTTCAGCGTGCGTCTCATACTGGTCGTGGATGACTTTTTGTTCTTTCTGGTACTTTCTGTTGGCGTTGTGCATTCGCTTCATTTGTGTGTTCACCTCTTTCATCATAGACTCAACGTGATCACGACCTCGTTCGATGGAATCGAGCTCGTTCAACTCCCCCTCCTTTTCTTTGATCACCAACTCGAGTTTGATCAATTGATCTTTCAATTCGCTTACCTCCGTAGAATCACCTTTGAATTGTTTATCTTTGACTTTGTAGCCGTACTCGAATAAGATACGTCGTTGATCAGTGATAGCTTTTCTCGTGAATTCGTCAAACTTCTTCTCAAGAGCCAAATACTTCTCACGATATTTATCACAGATACGTGCTTGGTTCTGCAATCTCTCTTCACCGTTCACTTTATGCTCTTTCTCCAATTGCATCTGATAGCTTAGAATCTCGTTATGCTCGTTCAGCTTGTTTCTCTCCATCAGCAAGCAGTCACGCTCACTCTTGAACTTCAAGATTCGTCTGTTGAGAGACTTAACTCTAAGCTCCATCTTATCATACTCTCCAGGTGTGACCATGTAATGTAGCTGATGGTGCATGGCATCCACCTGTTGAACCAGCATATGAGCATTATCTCGGTAACCCTCCAATTCAGCAATATGGGTATCAGCGTCTTTAATCTGATCCTCGTAATCAGTCAATTGTTTGCCGTTATTCTCTTGGCAAGATTCCAAAGCGAACTTCAATGTTTTGATTTCGTTCTGCAACACTAGATTCTGTACGTCGCAGTTTTCCATTTTCTTAAGAAGGACATTCCGCGTCAGCTCTTTGATAACATCATCACATTGTCCGCCACTCTCTTGTTTATTAACAAAAGCCATCGGGTTTTCAAGTAACGCCGTTGTATTACCACCGTTTAGAAGGTTGACAATCTCTTTTCCTAGCACACCAGCCATATCACCCATTACAGCTTGTTGTTTAGTTTTGTTCTTCAAGTTCTCTTGAACTTGTTTCTTTTCAGTGGCCATCTGTTTCTTCTGCTCTTTCTCGAAATTCTTTTGGATTTTCTTCTCGTGTTTATGTACTTCCTTTTCGATTCCCTTTTCGTGTTTCATTTTGAGTTTCTGCATTTTTTGCTCGTGCTTTGTCTCTTTCAGTTGATCTTTCATGGCTTTATCAGCTTCCTTCTTTGCTTGAGCATCTAATTTCTTCTGCTCCTTCTCAAGCTTTTTGGATTCTTTGTCTTTCTTCTTCCCATCTTTTTTATCTTTCTTAACTTTACTTTTCTTTTCCTTTTTCACGCTTTTTGGGGACGAAGTCTCGTCTCTCTCACTGGCGGCGTCTGTCTCGTCGTCACTTTCATTGCCGTCACTAACTTCTTCGTCACTTTCATTGCCGTCACTAAGTTCGGCATCGCTTTCGATTTCTTTATCAGTGTCGTTAGCCGACTCGTTGACTGTTTCTTCGACACATTTTCCGTCATTCTCGTAAAAGCCGTCATCCTGATGACCAACAGTAGAATCAGCGTCATCAACATCAGCGTCGTCAACAACATCGGCATTTTCTTCCGGCTCCTCCTCGTCTTCATCTTCATCACTGATCGCACTCAATTGATCTTCAGCTGTTTCGATATCTTTTTCAGTAGAAGCCACTGTTTCTTCCAACTCCTGTACCTCTTCATCTCTGGCAACCTTCAATCGCTCGTACTCTTCCTGGAGTTCTTGAAGCTTGTTTAATTTGCTAGTTTTATCTTTTCCAATACTACCAGCTGATTTCTTCTGGCTCTTTCCCTCTTTTTCTTTAGCTTTCTCCAGAGCTTTGATTTCTTTCTCTAACTTCTTAGCTTCCTTATCTCGAGCTTTCTGCTCCTTCATCAGCGCTTTTACTATATCAGCAGTCTCCTTGTTCAACTTCTTTTCCAACAGTTTCTCTTCCTTAGCTTTTAATGTTTTCTCTTTCTTATTTGCTTTTAGCTCCTTTTGAATAAGACTTTTCTCATCTTTTTCCTTCTTCTTCTTCATCTTATCATGTTCTTTCTTTTCAATTTTCAACTGTTTGATCTTGTCTTTCATATTCTTCGCTCCTTCCTTTTCTAGTATCTTCTCCTCCTTCTTTTGAAGGGCAGCGCGCTCCCGTTCAGCTTTTTCTTGAAGTTTCTTCGCCTTAGCAAGCTCCTTCTCTTTCTTTTTGATCTCGCTTTTCTCTTTCTTTTGTAAGTCCTTCAATCTCTTGAATTCCTTCTTGGCCTCTTTATCCATACTTTTGTAGACGACTTTTTCCTCATCTTTTTCAGTATTAGTGAGATCCTTCTGCAAGGATGTTTCCTGTTCATTAGTAGCATGCGCAATGTCATCAAGATCGTTTTTGTCAGCTTCAATTTGTTCAAGTTTGGTTGCGATTGATCTCAATTTAGCTTGACCTTCACTTGTAACTGTCTCCTCGATAAGTTCTTTTTCTTTTCGATCCATGTCTGATCGCTTTGTATTTTCGATCTCAATATTTTGTTTCACAGTAGAAGTTTTCTCTTTGTTTTCCTCGTAGCCTTGTTTAATATCCATTGCTTCGTCAATCATTGTAGCAAGCTCCTCTTGAGTTTCATCAGTTTGTTCCTGGTTCTCTAGAACTTCTTTGCGAACAGCTAACTCGTGGAGGTTCTGCGATATTGCTTTGTTTTCGAGCATCAAGATAGCGAGATCAGCTCTCATCTGTTGAACGTTCTTAGCATGCTCGTCTTTGATATTCCTCACATGTAACAGTTCACTTAAATCATTCGTTTCATTCAACAAGATCAAATCTTCATCATCTTTCAGCTCTTCTTCTTTCTCGTTCAACTCCTTAATCTCGTTTTCTTGTTGACTCTGCTTCAATCTAGCTTCTGCAATCTGCTGGGAGAGTGCATCTTTCTTAGCTTTGTATGCTGCTAGTTTCTTCTTATGCTCTTCACTAACATTATTGTCAACTAGTTCGTTGACCTGAGACTCGAGTTGGTTAACAGTTTTAGCACCATTATCGCAAGAGTTCTGCATCGAGTTGAATTTATCTTTCAACTTTTTCAATTCAGCTTCTTTTTGGGTCTGTTGTTTTCTAAACAGTTGGATTTTATTTCTCCATTTGGCCGGCAATTCTTCAACGAGGAGATCAGTTTTGATCTGGATTTCTTGATCAACGCTTTCCAGCATGTCTTCATCAGCCTTCAGATGATCTTTCTGTTCTTCGATCTCCTTTTGGTCATTTTCAATCTCCTGTATTTCATCAGTGATATGCTCAAGTTCTATCTTAGTTTCATGATCGATCTCACTCTCAATGATCTGTTTCATTTCCTGCTTCAGTCGTTCCTTCTCTTCAATGGCATCCTTACAGCTAGCTAATGCTGCGTTCAGTTTAGATAGCTTCTCAGAGTCAGTCAATAACAAGGCTTGTTGTATCATGATCTCCTTCTCCGTTTTCTCAAGGGCAGCCATCTCTTTCTGTCTTTTCTCGTTTTCCTTATCATTTCTTTTCTGTTCGTCTTTCAATTTCTTCAGCTTAGCTTTCATGTCTTTGGCTTGTTGACTTTCCTTGTACTTTCCCTCTTTCTTAATCATGTCGAGTTCTTTTTCAGCTTTTTTCACTTCCTGCGCTTCCATTTTCTCGATCTCTTTTTGTTGTCTCTTCGATTCAGCTTCTTGTTGTTTCTGATCATTCTTTAATTTTGTCACTCTATCTTTGGTTTCTTTCTCTAGACGTTTCTCCTGTATTTTTCCCTCCTTTCTCAACTCTTCAATTTCTTTCAGTGCCTCCTTTTCTTGTTCTTTTTCCAACTTTTCAATCTCTTTCAATTTCTTTTCACCTTCTTTTTCTTGCTCTTTGACTTCAGCTTTCAGTTTCTTCATCTTGTCATCCATTTCCTTTTTCTGTTTCTTCAATTCTTCCTGCTCTTCCTTTTTCAACGAGGCTTCCTCTTTCTCGGCAAGCTTTTCTTGTTCCTTTTCAATCTTTGCAATCTCTCGTTCTTTAGCCTTTGTCTCTAACTTCAACTTTGCTTCATCTTCCTTCATCTTTTTCATTTGGATTTTAGCTTCCTTGGCTAGCTTCTTTTCCTCGACTTTACCTTGTTTTTGAAGTAACTGGAGTTCCTTGAGTGCACGTTTCGCTTGATCTTTCTCTATGGCTTCAATTTCTTTCTGCCTGTCCTTAACTTCTCTATCTTGTTGTTTTTGTATGTCTTTTAGTTTTATCATCTTCAATTTTGCTTCTTTGTCCTCTTTCTTTTCTTGTAGTTTCTGTTCTTTTTCGGCTTTTTTCACTTCCTGCGCTTCCATTTTCTCGATCTCTTTTTGTTGTCTCTTCGATTCAGCTTCTTGTTGTTTCTGATCATTCTTTAATTTTGTCACTCTATCTTTGGTTTCTTTCTCGAGACGTTTCTCCTGTATTTTCCCCTCCTTTCTCAACTCTTCAATTTCCTTCAGTGCCTCCTTTTCTTGTTCTTTTTCCAACTTTTCAATCTCTTTCAATTTCTTTTCGGCTTCTTTTTCTTCCTCCTTGACTTCAGCTTTCAGTTTCTTCATCTTGTCATCCATTTCCTTTTGCTGTTTCTTCAATTCTTCCTTCTCTTCCTTTTTCAACGAGGCTACCTCTTTCTTGGCAAGCTTTTCTTGTTCCTTTTCAATCTTTGCAATCTCTCGTTCTTTAGCCTTTGTCTCTAACTTCAACTTTGCTTCATCTTCCTTCATCTTTTTCATTTGGATTTTAGCTTCCTTGGCTAGCTTCTGTTCCTCTACTTTACCTTGTTTTTGGAGTAATTGGAGTTCCTTGAGTGCACGTTTAGCTTGATCTTTCTCTATGGCTTCAATTTCTTTCTGCCTGTCCTTAACTTCTCTATCTTGTTGTTTTTGGATGTCTTTTAGTTCTATCATCTTCAATTTCGCTTCTTTATCCTCTTTCATTTCTTGTAGTTTCTGCTCTTTGTGGATTCTCTCGAGTTCCTTAGCCATTTCTTTTTGTTGTTGTTTCTCCAAATCAGAAATCTCCTTTTCCCTCATTTTCGATTCACGGTCTTCCTGTGTCTGCTTTATTTTCACTTCCTCGAGTTTCTCCTTGTTTTCCCTTTGCAGCTTCTTATCCAACAATTTTTTCTCCTTTTCGACCATTCCTTTCTCCTTCTCCAACTTTCGATCTTCGATCTTTTTCAACTCCTCTATTTCTTTTTCTATCATTTTGGCCTCCTTGTCCTCACGTTTTTGCAAATCCTTGACATTCTTCAACTTTTCTTTATCATCTTTTTGAAGTTGTTTCTTCATCGAGATTTGCTCTTTCTTTTCGCTTTCTTTTTCCTTTTTCAATTTCTCTCTCTCCTTTTTCATATCTCCCTCCATCTTTTTCATTTCCTTGACATGCTCTTTCTCAACGGTCTTCTGTTGTTTACCAGCTTCCTTCCACTCCTTGTCTTTCAGTTTCTCCTGTTTCTTTAAATCATTGGTACGTTTAAGCATCTCTTTCTGGTGTTGTTTATCTTGAGATTTCAATTCGCTCATTTTCTTTTTGTGGTCCTTCTCGGCCTCTTTCTCTAAACGAGCATCTTCCTTTTTCTGAAAGTCTAGTGCAATCTTCAGCATTTTCTCTTCATGTTGACGAAGTTGTTTTTCTCTTTCCTTCTCCGCTTTGTCAATGATTTCTTGTTTGGGGGCAGTGCTCGCTCCTTGTTCTTCAACGACAAAAACATCAGCTTTCTTCTCATTCTTAAGGGCTCTACTTTTTGCTTGTTGACGTTGTCTTTCACTTTCTTCCTTAATTTGCTGTTGATAGTTTTCCTGGATTATTTTCATCTGCTCTTGATGCTCCAGTCTCAACTTCTCCTTCTCTTCTTCGAACTTCTCTTTCTCATACTTCTCCGGGTCATTGAATCTATCAACAAAATCATTACTAGCCTCGAGGTCGTACTCCGGTCTACCGGCTACAGGATGCATGTTGCTTAATTTGGGGTTGCCACTCAGTATTACTTGATTGTCGGGAAAAAATTGATTGCTAGGTGGTAAAGGTGCAATTTTTCCCTTTTTCTTCTTTTTGCCTAAAGAATCGATGTCTCGTCTAACTTGCTCCATATCTTCCTCGTCACTGGAACAGGAAGAATAGTAACTACCTCGATCATCTTCAATAGGTTTACTTTGGTTGTTTATTCCATCAGTTTTAGTAGGAACCACGCCAGGAAAATTACCTTCCACCACATCTTCGTCTTCCATTCCTGCACGAAGTTCGGCCAATGAGTTGTTGAGAGCTGCTTTTGCCAACTGACGAGCTTCTTCATCTAATTTAGTTTGCTTTTCTTTTCGCGCCTGTTCTTTCTTTTTGTACTTAGCCTCAGTTTCCAACTCTTTGATCTTCTGTTTCTCGGCGCGAGTCAACTCCTTTTGAAGCATCTTCGCCTTCTGTTTGTTTTCTTTCTCGATAGCTTTCTTGTCGGATTTCTCCTGAAGCTTCATTTGTTCTTCCATCTTTTTTACACGTTTTGCTTCTTCCTTGAGAGCTTTTTTGGAGATTTTGCACTCGTCTTCTACCTGTTTCACTAGCACATCTTTCAAGCTTATGTTGGCTGATTTTGCACCTACCGTTGTAAGAAGTTTTGTTACCAAACCGATTTTCTTTTTAGTGGCGGCCATGTCTCTGATCATAATAACATGAGCTTCAATTTCCTCAAGGTTGTCAAGAACTTGCACTCCGTTGATAGCAATAAGGTAGCCTTGTTGATTCCGGATTTCTTCCCGAAACGGTGGTCCAGTAACAGAGAGGAGGTGTCCGTGTTCGTCTCTCATAACTCCGTTGAAATCTTTGATGTCAGAAATTGGAATACAATTCAGTGAAAGTAGATTACCTTCTTTGTCAAAGGCCTCTTCAAAAATCGGTTTTCCATCTGTTCCGATACAAAGCCCGTTTACAGCGATCAAGTTTCCGTCTTCATCAAATAATTCGACATGGTTTCTCTCGTCGTAGATGTTAATGCTCTGTCGGGAAGAACTACGAGAAGTAGATCTCGATGATGATTGATCAAGAAAAGATTTTCGCTGAGGATGTCGTTTGCGTTCTGCTTCTTGTATCGCCTCTAACCTGCGGACAATCTCGTCTTCTTGTTTTCGCCTTTCAGCGACACGCTCTTGATCGATGTAGTCTTCTGGGCGGTCGCTTGGTCCTGGTTTATTCTTTCCGTCTTTCGCACTGTATTTACTATTCAACTTTCCTACCTTCTCCAAAGCCTTTTGCCGTTTGTCTTCCAACTTTCTCAACTTCTTCAGGTCTTTCTTATCAACCAGTTTCATAGCAACCTTTTTACGGTCTTCCAATGGTAATTGTTCCAAAGGCCGAGGTGGAGGTCTTGCCGTCATAAGAACTAAATGTGAAAATAAAAAATAAATAAAATTCCCCGTAAGCAAGTAAATGATTGTTCCTACCAAGCAGATTGATTCATTTATTTATTTGATTTTTACCTATTGGTGAGTGCTGTGTTCTCCAATTAAAATAAGGGGCGTGGAAGTAAAATGAAATTAATAACCCGCCAGCTATTCAAGCCTTTATTTCAAGGTAAAATAAGTAGTCCAAGAACTAAGAGGGACCAAGCCTCTCCAATAAAATTAAAGTGCGTGAAGACAAATTAAATAAATTACCCGCCAGCTAATCCAGCCTTTATTTCAAGGTAAAATAAGTAGTCCAATGGCTTAGAGGGACCAAATCCCTCCAATAAAATTAAAGGGCGCGAAGGCTAATTTAATAAATAACCCGTTAGCTAATCAAGCATTTATTTCAAGGTAAAATAATAGTCCAAGAGCTAAGAGGGACCAAACCTCTCCAATAAAATTAAAGGGGCGTGAAGGCAAATGAAATAAATAACCCGCCAGCTAATCAAGCCTTTGTTTCAAGGTAAAGTAAGTAGTCGAAGGGCTTAGAGGGACCAAACCTCTCCAATTAAATTAAGGCGGGGCGCAAAGGCAAACTAAATAAATATCCCGCCAGCTTATCAAGCCTCCATTTCAATGTATAATGGCGGTGTAGTCCAAAGGCTAAGTTTGGGACCAAACCTCTTTAATTAAATTAAGGGGGCGAAGGCAAATTAACTAAATATCCCGCCAGCTAAAGTAGTCCAAGGGCTAAGAGGGAGCAAACCTCTCCAATTAAATTAAGGGGCGCGAAGGCAAATGAAATAAATAACCCGTCAGCTAATCACGTCTTCGTTTCAAGGTAAAATGGCGGTGTAGTTCAAAGGCTAAGAGGGACCAAACCTCTCAAATTAAAATATGGGGCGCAATTAATAGACAAACTCCGGGGCAACTTCGTATGAATTATGGTTTAAATATTGTATCAGTATCAACTTACAGGAATTGTCCACAGAGTTCTTATTCTGGAGCAATTGTTTGTTTGCTGAGTATTCCGTACCGGTACCGTACTAAAAGAAAAAGAAAAACAACAAAATTAAAAACCCATTCATCATTAAAAACAATAAAACAGGTAGTCACAGGAATATTAAATTCAACGAAAGGAAATAATCAGTAAAAACTATTATTAAAACGCTAAGTCTATGTAAAAGTCTGCGCACTAATTCTTCTCACCGAAAGTTCATTTTAACAAACGGGCCTCGAAGAGTTATAAAGAAAGTCTACACTAAACGTGACTTAGAGTGAAAACGTTGAAAAAAGTCCGTAACTATTAAGAACGACATTTTAATAAGAGTAGGAGGGTTCGCGGGCGCTACAATAGGGTTATTGAAACTTAATTATTGTTGAAACTAATCCGGGGTTCCATATTTAGAGTGCGAACACGTGGTGGACGTTAATTATACAATCAAACGATCTACAGTTGATATAAAAGACGACTTACATATTTGATTGTTACTCTTTTTCCTACTCTGCAATCGTACACATCCGTGAGCACTCGTGTACTTGGCACGACACTTGATTCCACGAATGGCGGTGTTTCACTAAAACAATCCATTTTAATCGTTTGTTTTCGATATATTCCGTTGTAATTAATTTATTCGCAATAAAAACAATAGCGCGTCTACTTTATTCAAAGTTTAACGCTATAAATGAACTTTCTGCTTTTTGCGTTTTCTTATATGACGTCAGATTAAAAATTCACTTTGACGTCAAAAAACTTTGAAATTAGTTTAAGGCTAGATCTACACTTTGCTATTCTCAAAAACGTCGATTAAAGCTCTGTCTACATTATATATATATTTTTTAAAAAGACGTCAGTAAAACTATCAATATATCATGTTTTTTTTTTGGGGGGGGGGGCACGCATACAACTTAAATTTAGCGAAACTGGTAGTAATTCAGGGATAAAATCTTAAATTTAGTCTGTTTATATGAAAAAATATGTCTCGGTTGTATCCCAGTTTTAAACCGCTGTTTCAAAGCCGTCGTTTTGCCGCTTTCTCGTTTTGTCCGTCCGCTAAAAGAAAGGGGATAAACCCGTAGTGATTCAT